>JAJOOR010047164.1:0-18565 GCA_036250505.1 Solanum acaule
CCCCCCCCCCCCCCCCCCCCCCCCCCCCCCCCCCCCCCCCCCCCCCATAACTGAGTTTAGTCCTAATCTACCTATTCCCAAATATCATTCTCCCAAGAATCCCCAAAACCCTCTCAAGCTTTTCTCTCAAAGAGCAAGGAAGAAGAAGCTAGAGTTCTTGAAGATCAAGTGTCCTTTTTTCATTATTTCTTAGGGATTCAATCAAGATATGTAGGGAGTTCAAAATTGAGTACGATAGACCCATTAAGTCCCCAGAGATTCTTCAATTCTCAAATTCAATTCCAATTAAATTGATTAGGTTTTTATTCAATTCCTCATGGGTTCTATTTGTATAGATTCAATTGTTTGATTTTGATCATATTATGAATATTTAGATTTAACTACATGTTTTCCAATCAATTCCATGTGAACCCATGCATGATCTATTGATTTTGACTATGAACCCTAATTTGCATGAATTTGAAGAAAAACTATGAATCAATGAATGATGTTTGGATGATGTTTCTATGAACTAATGCATGGTTTATGAAAATGAATGATTTATGATTTAGATTACTTTAAGATGATATCCAACGAACTGTGAATAATTTTCTCACATGTTAAGGGATCATGACTTGGTGAAAGAATTTCTCACTTAGACTTCATTCAAGATTTAATGAGCTACTCTATGTTGTTTAAGCTTGGATTCGTAATTGAGTTATAATTTTCCATGGATGATGATGATTATATGAAAATTACTATTCCGTTGGGATTTAACTTAGCACCGAGAGAACTTTGAGGCGTATGCTCAAATAGGGTAGTCTCTAGTACCAACCTTTAGTTCCTAACTACGTGCCCCCATATGTTTTCCTTAAATGGAATAGCTAATAGATCCACATATAGAGTATGATATGATACAGAGTTCTACCTTTCCAAGTAGACTCCCCTTTCTCGATGTGGGAGTTACATTGGATTCGATATTATAACTCGCATGTCTAATGTTGGGTAAAGCTAATATCCCACAAAATAAACTAAGTTACTTAAAATTGTTTTATGAAGCTTTCCTTATGATTTTATGATGCATTGATCATGTTCATGATTTATGATTCTTCCTAAATGATTTTACTATGCTTAGCTTGGTCATGCATATCATGTTTTGATTATGTCCCATTATGATCATGTCTCATGTTTTATTGCCCTTATAATTAGTATATTTCATGTACTAATGCATATTTATGCCTACATTGTTTCACTAATGTAGGGCTTGATGATTTCTCTCCCTACGTTCGTGGCTAGTGAGCACTTAGATATTTCGAAGACTTGGCGAGTCCTCATACTTCGGGGAGAATGTCACATTAATTGCTTTCTTTATGTTTTCATTTCAGACATTGTATGTGGTGTATGGGTTATCCCCCGTCGACTCTTTCGATATAATAGATGGCTTTTCTAGACTTTGATGTACTTCCGCTTATGTCAAACTCTTTACATGCTTATGAAATTTCTTACTTTTCTCTATTATGTTATGTATATGTTTTTCAAGTGGCATGTGTAGGGACTTTAGGGGTTTTATACGCTATGTCACGTCTAGGGTGCACTTTAGGTCGTGAAAAACTTGATATTTAGAGCACAAAGTTTTAGAAAAGGTCCTAGGAATTATCACAAGCCACATTGAGTAGAGTCTTGTTCATAAATGTGAAGTGTGCCACATTTATGAATATAAGGCTACAAAGCGTATAGGAAACTCCACTTCTTTTATTACTTTAAAATCGTTCCATAGAGTATATCTCTATAAGGATCCTTATCCTAAATTGTGTTCGATCTTTTTCAGGATATGGCCCCTCGAAGAGCTTACGTGAGAAGGAATGTGGGTTAGAATGTAGAGCCTGAGGTTACTGAAGTTTTGGTTGATCCTTTGGCCGAGCAAGTTACTCTTGCTAAATTTTGAGCTGCTTCCCATGTGTTGGCTCAAGCTATGATGGCTAAAGCCAATAGAGAGGCTAATTCTCCTGTGAACCCAAATGTAGGTACGATGGCGACAAGAATAAGTGACTTCACTCGGATGAATCCTCTGGAATTTCATGGTTCTAAGGTTGATGAAGATCCTTTAAAGTTCATTGATGAGATGTACAAGATAGTAGGTATTACGGGATTGACTACTCTTGAAAAGGTGTTATTGACCACTTATCAACTCAAGGGTGTTGCTCAAGTGTGGTTTGAACAATGAAAGAGTGTGAGGGTTGTTGATGCGGGTCCTTTTGATTTAGAGAAATTCAAGGGAGATTTTCCTGATTGTTCCTTTCCTTTTGAAATGAGAGAAGAGAAAGTGCTTGAAATCATCAATCTTCGTCAAGGTAATATGACTTTGAAGTTCACTCAATTGGTTAAGTATGCTCTAACTATGGTTTCCAACTCTAGGGCGAGGATGAGTAAGTTTTTGTCGAGTGTGTGCGACTTGGTTGTTAAAGAATGCCATACCACCATATTGATCAAGGAAATGGATATTTCTTGTTTGATGATAAATGCCCAACAAATTGAAGAGAAAAGGGTAAAATAGTCTAACAGGGCAAATACTAGTGATGGTGACTTTTCACATTCTAGGTCCGCTGGACAAGGGCATCATCAATTCCGACAAAAGTTTTCCAGTCAAGGTTCTTCCAATGCATCAACTCCTAAGTTCAACAAAGATAGAGTGTCTAACCCTAAACCTCAAGGAGGTGGTGATAATGGGTCTTCTATCCCCACTTGCCAAAGGTGCGGTAAGAGTCACTCAGGAAACTACTTAGCTGGTACGGATGGTTGCTTTGGTTATGGTAATAGTGGTCAAAAAGTTAAGGATTGTCCATTGCAATCTAACAAGGGCAAGGATAGAAGGAAAGTTAAATGGAGATGACTTTTTGAAAAATTACGTTTTCGAAGTTTAACCTACGACTTGACATGATGAACCGTATGAAGTTTGACAGGTTGTAGGATTGACCCATAAGATTGATTCACTGATTTGATTTAGGACCTCAGTTTTAAGGACACAGATTTGATTTAGGACCTCAGTTCTAAGGAAGATTTTGATGGGTCTTCATTTGTGTCATGCCCTGAGGCTACCCCCTGGATGCGGACACGGGACTTAGGATCACAAGTGACCCCAAGCTAACCCTGCTGGCATGACATGAGCATACTAAGAATAATAATAACCTATGTGGAAGCTAATCATGAAGGAAATCTGAAATGATGGGGAATACCGATATACTAAAACTGAATATATCAAATTTGAGAGTTTCATACAAAAGAAATATCAAATTCAAATACTAAGCTGAATCTAACTATGTCTGAAAATAGCCTCTAACTGACTAGAAGTGTTGGGACATGCCCCAGCTAAGTCTAGCAAAACTGAAACTAAAAGACTAAAATACTGGAAAGATAACATAACTATTGTCCTTGATAAATGAGGACTCACCACTGATGCTGCTGAGCTAGAGATCGGGAACCGATCTAAGCCTGATCTGGATGCTGAGAACCTAAACCTACATCATGAGAAGATGTAGCATAGAGTATGCGTCAGTACTTGAAAGGTACTGAGCATGCAGGATAAAGTAAAGCTAAATAATGACATATAACTGAACAAGCAATAAAGTATGGATATAATTTGAACATGATATAAATATTGAATACTGAGCTAACTGAATGCAATGACAAAATTTATAACATGCTGAGACTGAATACTGACTGTACTGAAATGTGGTCAATGCAATGAAGTCTGACTGAACTGTGGGAGCTACTGATAACCGATAATAAAACCACATGAGCTAAATGTGGAGTCCGATGTATACGCCCCATCGAGAGGACCCAATATATCTTGCCACAAGTATAGAGGCATGACTGGTGTGATCACTAAATGATGCCCACAGAGGGGACTTACAACCTACGTGGCTCGTAATTCTGGGACTATATGGGTGACTGACCTCAGTCCAACTCGGTATTATGCTACTACCAATAGATTAAATGAATAACACATAATGACTGAATTTCTGTAAAATACTAGAGAGCTCAAAACTGACATGCAAACTGGGAATGCACATTAATATACTGATAATGACACATTCAAAACTGAGGCATGTATATTTGAAATACTGAAATATTTGACCAAGCATGTGTAGTTCAAGAACTAAAGAATTACATAGCTAGGGTTCTGAAATTGATGCTAGAAACCAAGTAATCACATGATAATCTGATTGGGAACTTGCAAATAACTAATTCATGATAATCTGCTGAAATTCTAAAAACCCGAGGTCTAGTTAATAATAGGGAATCAAAAATCTGACTGAATTCTAGGGACCCAATGGGCGAAAGGAACCCACTAGTGAAATCACACATACCTGGTGGCAAATTCCATGGAGAAATTTTTCGATTTTGGGGTTGGAACTGATGGAATCTTGCTGCGTTCTTGAACTAGGGTTCTTGACTTGTTTCTCCTTGTAGCGTTCTAATTTTTCTAAGTTCTGAAGAATGATTTGACTTAGATAAGTTCTAGTTATGTTTCTAGGCTAAAACTGACCAAAACCACGTAGTTTAGGGGTCCAACAAAATAGGAAAAGACCAAAGGACCCCTGACTTAAAAATTGTCGGGGTCATCGATAGACGGGACTGACAGACCGTCGATTGAATGACGGTCCATGTTGGTCAACTGTCAGTTGGGACTGGGGGCTGAATTCTGGGGGTCCGACCTACGGCCCTGGACCACGGACTGTGGTTTGACCTAGGGTCCGTAGGTCCTGGCGTGGGTCAGGACTTAGCCAAAATTTCTAGGCCTTCTAGGGAGGAGCTACTGGTTTCCTGGGGTCTGATCCGTAAACCAGGACCAGGGACCGTACCCTGGTCTACAGACCGTAGGTCCAGCCGTGGGTCGACTCTTAGAGGAATTTCTGAGGGTTTCTGAGGAGAGGGTCGCAGTTACAAACCACGAACAACCAGCACGGACCGTGGGCCACCCATGCTTTGAAAGATTTTATGAAGTTTTCCTCATGATTTTTAGATTCTTTGACCATGTTCATGATTATGATTCTTCTTTAACGATTTGACAATTTTTAACTTGGTCATGCATATCATATTTTTGTTTATGTCCCCTTATGTTCATGTCTCATGTTTTATTGCATTCTCCTCCTACGAAATTAGTACATTCCATGTACTAATTCATACTTGTTTCTACATTGTTCAATTAATGTAGGGCGTGGTGATTCCTCTCCTACTGTTCGTGGCTAGTCGAATTTGTGAGTCCTCATACTCCGAAGACGATGCCACTTTTATTTCTTTCCTTATGTTTTAGTTTTTAGATATTGTACATGGTGTACGTGTTACGATCCAACTACTCCTTTTGATGTAATAGATGACTTTCGCTTTTATGTCAAACTCTTTACTTCGTATGATATATCTTGCTGTTCTCTTTTATGTTGTGTATATGTATGTCAAGTGGGTGGTGTAGGACCTCTCGGGGTCTTATACAACATGTAACATCTACGGTATACTTTGGCTCGTGACATTAAAGTTGAAATAGTGGCAAAACTTTTAAGGAAAGCCCTCAAAATTTTCACCAAGGTTATACTCAGACACTAAATTTATGAGGCATCACTTTGAGTTGGTCTATACCTTTGTATTAATTTTTGTACATGATGTTATATCCAGTGTATTTATTTGATTTTATCTATCTTACATTCCATTTAAAATGATTTTTTTTTTATATTTTTAAAGTTTGGCTGTCCGCGCTTAAATGTGATTCATTGATTTTACATTTCAGTTTTTTTCTTTAAATTTTTTTTTCTGTTGACATTTTTTTTAATTTGGGTTGTTCGCCCTTCAATGCGACTTAATGGTTTTTCTTTTTTGTTATTTTTTTCTTACAAAAGTTCATTTGTTGCGTAAGACATATGTTTTATATCATATATGCATGAACTACACAAACCTAATTCTCATCTTAATAAGATATGTAGACAACCCCTCTAGGGTTCGTTATTATTTATTCAAAAGAAAAAATAAGTGTTTATATTTTTGAAATAAGTTTTTGGTTTGGTTGGTGCCAACACAGTTAAACTAGACATATGGAAAATAACCGTTAAAATGGAGAAGATTGACTTCATGGTAAACCATATATTCTTTTGGTACCTCATTTTTATACTTTTGCTATACTTACAAAATATTCTCTTGCTTGCATTCAAGATAAAAACAAAACCTTATTTTTTGTCATGTGCATTGTGTGGTGAGTTTTGAATTAAATTTAATTGTGTTATGTTGTTGATCTAGAACATGGCCTAGATGTTCGTTGAAGCCAAATCCCGAGTGATGTTAGATTTGAAAAATGATTGTAGGCCTTCTTGACGCATTTGTGTCTTTTAAATCCCACCAAATGACATTAATCCTTAGCTTTTCCTCACTTTGAGCCTTAAGCCTTTTCTCTGGACAATTACATTTTAGCCTCTACCCTTTCTAATTGCTTATACACACTATCCCTCTATTGGTGCAATGTTCAAGATGAGATTAAATAACTTTTATCCCAAATGAATATCCTATCCGTCCCTGAGCCTACATTGCAAGCCATTAACAATCCCTTCATGATTTCATTTTAAATGTTCTCACATTAGTGGAGATTTACATGAAAAAGCCAAGCTTATGCATCACAGTTGCATGCGTGTGTGTATTTCACATAATGACCTTAAATAAAAGCACTTTAAATATGAGTAAATTGAAACTTTCTTTATTGTGAGGGCACTTGAAACATGATGATAGGTCTAGTTCAAAGCATTTTTTTTGTAGCAAGATGAATGATTCAAGTTGTTCCTTAAGTACATTTGAGGTACCATTCGAAGCCATAGAAATTACCTCGAAGTCAATCTCAGTTGAATGGGAAAGCATTGTGAGAAATTTTATATGCAATACTATTGTTGGCACTAACTACAGTTAAAACATGTTTGATTATTCAAACAATAAAAATGGGTTGACACCCACTTTTCAATACTTGTCCAAAGTAACTTTGTGTTATTAAAATTGTATTTTTGGAGCATCATTCCATTAAAATGATATATATTTAAATTTGGGTAGTCATACCCTTCAAAATGACACATTTTAAAGTTGATTTGTTATCTTAGTTACCTTTTTTTTTTTAAAAAAAATTAGTTTGTCATGCCATTCAAATTTATGCTTTTTAAAATTGATTGGTCATGCAATACAAAATGACACTTTTATTTTGTTATTTCATTCAAAT
This sequence comes from Solanum acaule, assembly GCA_036250505.1. Lineage (NCBI taxonomy): Eukaryota > Viridiplantae > Streptophyta > Magnoliopsida > Solanales > Solanaceae > Solanum > Solanum acaule. The sequence goes on from JAJOOR010047164.1 coordinate 7,223, forward strand.
TGACATTTTTTTTATACTCATGATGTTTTATTATGTTCTAAATGTTGCATTGGTTAATCACCATGTTCATTGTTCATATAAGATGAAGTTTACATAACCTATGTTGCATTTATATTATATTTGTTACTAACATTGTTATTGTAGATTTTATGGCACATCATTCTTATCGAGTTCAAGTTAGGTCATCCGACTTTAAAGAGACAAGTTGGGTTGTCACCTCCCTTTAAGTAGTATGTTAAGTTCAAGTTATGTTGACTGACTTTAAAGAGGCACGTCGGGTTGTCACCTCCCCCTAAGTGGCAAGTTAATTTCAAGATTAGACCGTCTGCCTTTCAAGAGACACGTTGAGTTGTCACCTACATCTAATTGGCATATCAAGTTCAAGAGACACATTGGGTTGTCTCCTCCCTCTAAGTGGCATAATATGTTCAAGGTTGGATCGTCTATCTTTTTAAGACACATTGGCTTGTCACCTCCATCTAAGTGACATATCAAGTTCAAGTTGTGTCTTCTGCCTTTAAAGAGATACGTTGGATTGTCACCTCCTCCTAAGTGACATGTTAAGTTTAAAATTGGGTCGTCTGCCTTTCAAAAGACATGTTGGGTTTCCACCTCATTCAAAGTGAAATTTTATATGCAAGTGGTCATTCAAAGTGTTGTATCATATTCAAGTTGGGTCATTTGACTTTCAACAAACACGTTGGATTGACACTTCATTCAAAGTGATATGTTATATTAAAATTGGATTGTTCGCCTTTCAAAGATACACATTTGGTTGTCACCTCCCTTCAAGTGACATGTTCTAGTCACATTGGATTGTCCACCTTTCAAAGAGATACATTGAGTTGTCACCTCGTTCAAAGTGAGATATTATTTGAAGTTAGTTGTCACCTCATTCAAAGTGACATAGCATATTCAAATTGGGTCGTCTACCTTTCAATACATACATTGGGTTGTCACCTCTCTCTAAGTGACATATCAAGTTCAAGTTGGATCGTCTACTTTTAATGAGACACGTTGGGTTGTCACCTCCTTCTAAGTGGCATGTTAAGTTAAAGTTGGTTTGTCTGCCTTTGAAAAGACAAGTTAAGATGTCACTTAATCTAAAGTGACTTGTTATTCACATCTTCTTTCTTTAAAATATGTACACAACCTTTACTGTGCAATTTAGGTATGTGACTTTTTTTAGTTTTCAATCAATCCTTGTCCTTTTGTTTATTATTTTTAGCCCCGCTGACGGGCATATAGTATTGTTCAAAAGCTCTACTAACGTCTCATATCATTTTTCTCAAAGTTTATTAGACCAAATTGGGTTTGTGTCATGACCCAAAAATAGACTTGATAACACTTGTCTATTCCCATCAAGACAAGTTTGCCTCAAACCAATAAAAAAAAGAAATACAGAAAGATAAAGCAAGAACAAGATAAAAGCGAAGACCTTATTCTTTCTATTATACCCCAAAACTTGCTTGTCACGTGTACTAGACACTAAAGCATTAAGTACGGAAATGAAATAACTACAAGTCACAATATCTTTGTTTCTCAAATAGAATAAATATAATAAAAAGGAAATGAGGGTTCACCGGGATGACAAACAACCACCTCCCAAAGTCATTCATCAAGCCTCGAAATGGAAGAAGAAGAAGAGATATCACACAATATCAAGTTCAGAACCTACACAAGTGTAGAAGAAAAGAGTGAGTACCAAATAACATGACTCAACAAGCAACCTAATACCAAGACAAACTACCTAGAAGTCAAATACTTCTTTCATCCCAATTAATTCTTCTCAACTACTTTAATAGCCCAAGGTAGCCCCTAGGCGTAACATGGCATATAAGACCCCAAGAGGCCCCATACAAGCCACTTAACTTTCATCATAAAAGAAATAGAATAAAGAGATTGAAAGAGAGTTTCAATATATCAAAGTTTTATAGAGAAAAACAGAAATCTAAACATCATCTCAAAGCCATTTAGTACATAACAATGAATCTGGGAAAAATTCGTACATCATGTTCAAAAACAGAAAGTAAGGACAGATTGAAAATAGTAAATATCCGGTCCTTCGAAGCATGAGGACCACCGAAGCTCGAAATCTCCTAAAGGAACTCTAGAAAAAAAACTGGGAACCCTGTGTCATGTCCCGAGCCTACACCCTAGGTGGGACTGGCACTTGAGAACCATTGCTGGCCCCAAGCGAACCTTTGGCCTGGCTTAAATTTTAGCGGAAGACTTTACTAAACAATAGAAAGAACTGAAATACAATCATAACTAAAATGTCTCAGTGAATAACTTAGAATGTTTCAAAGATAAACATTCAGCTGGCCAAAATGGCAACTCAAGTCTCAACATAACTGAAAGGAGATGGAAAGACTCATGAACTAACAATAACTAACTATCTATGAATCCTCTAACAACTAAGATGGACGTCGGGATAAGGCCCACGACATCCTAATGAACTAGAATAAGTAAGCAATAAAAAGGGATCCTCCAGAAGCAAGGAGGCTCACAAACAACTCTAAAGCTCAACTGGATCAACGAAGCCTTGGATGCTGATTCTGGTTACCTGTATCTGCATCATAAAAAGATGCAGACCAAAAGGCATCAATACATTGAATGTAAGAGCATGCGAGGGGAATTATAAAGCAAGACATACGCTTGAAAGGACTTGAAGGAACATACATGGTCTCAACTCAATTGAACTCATTTCAATATAATCAATAATATATATGTAGTATAAACAAAAGCTTGTAAAACATGTGTATAACAACTCTGGGTATTGAAATATACAATAGTAACTCAGTTTATATGTAAGGATACAATTTAAACTCCATTTGTTTATAAAAATACAAATAATTATGTGTATATAAGAATACAAAATATCTCTGTGGTAGTGTCTCTAACCAACAACCATCACTTATGAGCTATGTGATGATACAATGTTTTGCCTCATGCTGCCAGGGCAGTCCTATACCTTGCCGGGGGTAAAGAACCTAAATACTAACTTGATCCACTAGTCTATGCTAAAAAACACTAAGGAATCATCTAAAAAGTATGACCCATTTCTACCCATGTTGGCTATACGATTTATGGAGACCTTGAGTTATCTGAACTCAACTTGTCCCCAAATCGGTGCTCAATACTACTCCCAAAATATAACTAGCTCATATATTTAAAAATATTACTCTTTCTGTGATTTGAGATAATGTCTCAAAAACTATCCCAAAGGCTCTCTTCAAAATCAGTGTTTCCTTTCTTGCTTAAATGTGAAAACATTTACTATTTACTGAAAAACTATCTCAAAGGCTCTTTTGGAAATTTGTGTTTCCTTTCTTGTTTAAATGTGAAACATTTACTTTTTGGGAATACATAGTTCCCATATACTCTTTTGAAGAAAATGAATGTTACTCTTCTCAACTCGAAAGTCAAGTCTTAAAACAAGGTTAAAGCATTTGCGAAAGACTTCTTAAAAAGACTCTAAGAACTCTCTAGACTTGACTCTTAACTTTCCTTGAATTTGAATTTATGGATTATATCATGATGTTTAGACATACCTTAGAGTGTATAAATCAACTAGAAATCATATGTACGATTCAAGGAAACTCAAACGCAAACAAGTAGGAAAGGGTAGAGGACCTGGAGACCCTGAAGTACTTAGTGGCGCCGGGTTCCAGAGCCTGAACTACAGAAACTGGGTGTAACATCTCGCTATTTTAAAAGAACTAGAAAGAGTTAGAATTGGAAATAGTCATTTTAGGAAAGAATGAAAATCTGGAAAATCGGTTAAGTTATGTTAAATATGGGTTTTTGGTAAACTTCAAACGACCATAAATCTTAGCTCAAGATGATTTAGGTGTGCTTCTAGAGATCTTAGGAAAGATCTTGGAGTAATCTTTCCAACGCCACCGAGTTTGGGCGATTTCGAGTCCGTATGGGTGAGATATTCTCATTGGAAGTTGGGTTGTTCAAATAAGGAAAGTGTAATACGGATTTTTGAAGTGTAGTTTGGTCTTTTCCTTACCAAATTTCTTTATTTCATTTTTAGGAGTTTGATTGGGGTCTAAACTGAACTTTTTCAGTTTACGCTTTTGAAAACTAAGTTAGGGTTTTGAGAGAAGAGGAGAAAAGAGGAGAAGGAGCAAGAATCATCAAGTTATTCAAGAATTCCTTGTGGATTTCGTCAAGAGGTAATCCTTACGTGGTATGTGAGACTTTCATAACATTGGGTTCGTTCACCTATGTGCCAAACATGTTTAATTCAGTGTGAATTCTTTCTAAAAAGATTGGAAGTTGAATGTTCTTGATGGGTGTTCTTGAATTGCTTTTGTTCTTGAAGTTGGGTTGAGATTAAGGAGTTTCTTGATATTAAAGTGCTGATTCCTTGAGTTGTTTGAGTTAGAGTTTTGTGTATATGTCTTGGGTATCTGATTGTAAAGTGAATTTGAGAAAAGGGATCAAGTTTAGTCAAATTTAGATAAGAAAACGAGTTGAAAAATTCGTCGGGTTTGCTTGGGGAGGGGCTGGAGCGACGCGCCCCCATAGCGCCAAGAAGGCTGGGGCGGTGTGCCATTTTGGAGCCCCAGTAATTAGAGGGCTAGCGCGGTGTGCGAGGAACGCGCCGAGTCATTTGCTTCTACCAATTTTCATCGTTTAGCCTGTCTAAGTCCTTCTAAAGTGTACTAACACTTCCTATTGATTGTAACTACTCTAAATGACTTCTAAACACTTAGAAATCATTCATAAATTTGAATCCATAAATTCGAATTCAAGGAAAGTTAAGAGCCAAGTCTAGAAAGTTCATTGAGACTTTTCGAGAAGTCTTTTGCAAATGTTTTAAACTTGTTTTAAGACTTGAGTTTGAGTTGAGTAAGAGTAACAAATGAAGTTCATTTCTTCAAAAGAGTATATGGGAACTAAGTATTCCCAAGAGTTTAAATGTTTTCACATTCAAATAATAAAGGGAACACCAATTTCCAAGAGAGCTTTTATCTAAGTTTTGAGTAATTATCTCAAACCAAAGAAAAAAGTTTTGTTTTAAAAAAAACTATGAGCTAAGTCTATTTTTGGGAGTAGTATTGAGCACCGATTTGGGGATGCGAGTTCATAGTAACTCAAGTCTCCATAAACCATGTAGTCATCATGGGTAGTGAAGGATCATACTTTTTAGATGATCCTTAAGTGCTTTTTAGCATAGACTAGTGGATCCACGTAGTTAAGGTGTTCTATATGACGGTAAAGTATAGGACAATTTTGGTAGCTTGGGCAAGACGTTGTATCATCAGTTAGGCTCATAGTGGTGGTTGTCAGTTAGAGAAACTCCTACAATATTATATTACTTTATATGTAAACTGAGTTGTTATTTCATTTCTTTAACAAATTGAGTTACTACTACTGTTTTAAATGCTTTGTATAATTGCACCATTATTATTGTGTACTTTGCATTGAGTTGAGTTATTCATGAGTTAAGTAAAGCCAAGGTAAGTGTTCCTTTCAGATTCCTTTCAATCTTATGTTATGTTTAGCTTTCCCCTCGCATACTCGTACATTTCATGTACTGATGCCATCATTTTATGATGCAGACACAGGTAATCAGGATCCACATCCAGGGCCCCATTGATCCAGTTGAGCACTCAAAGTCAGTTAATGAGCCTCCTCACTTCCGGAGGACCCCTTTTTATTACTTTTAGTAGTTTTAGTTCATTAAGATGTTGTGGGTCTTGTCCCGACATCCATCTCAGTTATTTAGAGGCTTCATACACAGTCAAATGTTAGTTCTTGAGTTTTCTATCTCCTATTTTATTGGTTGAGACTTGAATTTCCATTTTGGCTAAGTTTAATATTTCTTAAAGACATTTGCATGAGTATCCTTTGAGACTATTTCTTGTTATTAAGTCTTCCACTGAGTAAGTAAGCTAGGCCAAGGGTTCGCTTGGGGCCAACAATGGTTGTTAAGTGCTGGCCATGTCCAGGGTGTAGGCTCGGGGAGTGAAAAACTTGGTGTCAGAGCACAGAGTTCAATATTCCTAGGGAGTTTATAAAGCCGTGTCTGTAGAGTCCTAGTTATCGGTGTGAAGCGCACCACATCTATAATTAGGAGGTTGCGACACTTAGAAAAGTATCTCACTTCTTTCACACTCATTTCGTGCGATAGAGTTCATCTCTGTCTCTTTCTAATTCATGCTTGCACGTGTTTTTTAGTTAATCATGCCTCTACAAAGAGCTGTCTGAGCTCGTCCTACAAGGAGGAACGTTGAGGAGCTAAGGGTACCAAATGCACCAGAAGTGCAACCTCAAGGAGAAGTTACAAATGCGGAGTTTAGGGAAGCGATTTGAATATTAAGCCAAGCTGTGACTAACCTAGTTGGGAAACAAGGAGGAGCTAGACATGAAGTGGCTTATACTTCGAGGATCCGCGAGTTCTTGAGGATGAATCCTCCAAGTTTCACTGGTTCAATCACTACTAATGATCCATTTAATTTTATTGAGGAGCTGCAAAAAGTGTTTGAGGTAATGCACGTCTCCGATGCTGAGCGAGTTGAACTAGATGCATATCACCTGAAAAATGTTGCTAGGACTTGGTTTGACCAGTGGAAGAAAGGTAGAGCTGAGGGAGCACTACCTACGAGTTGGGTTTGTTTTGAGGAGGCCTTCTTGTGGTATTTCTTTCCTTGAGAAATGAAAGAGGCTAGGGTACGAGAGTTCTTCAGACTTAAGAAAGATTCTTTGAGCGTTCATGAGTATGGGTTGAAGTTCATCGAACTATCCTATTATGATCTGGAGATAGTTACGGACATGATGAGTAGAATGAGTTTGTTGCTGGGCTGTCTCATCTATCGAGTAAGGAAGGTACAACTACGATGCTAATAACTGACATGGATATAGCATGGTTGATGGTCTATGTGCAGCAGGTTGAGGAAAAAAATATGAGGGATAGGGAGGAATTCAGAAATAAGAAGGCTAAGTCGTCAAGGAATGAGTCCGGGCAGCAAAGAAATAATACAAATCGGTCTTCTTTCCAACAAAGGCAAAAGGGACTTGCTCCATCATCTGCTAGTGCACCTACACCCAGAAACAAAGGTGAGTTCAATAGTCAGAATTCGCAACACTACAGGGCTAGACCTGCCCAATCTTAGGGTAGTGTGGCACAAAGAGGTAACTGGGCTCCTGCATGTGCTAAATGTGGTAGAACCCAGTGTCATGATGGCTCCACAAGTTGTTTCAAGTGTGGACAAGAGGTTCACTTCATGAAAGAGTGCCCTAAGAACCGCCAAGGTAATAGGAATCAGGGTAGAGCCCAATCTTCATCAATTGCTCCACCAGACAGGGCTGCACCTAAAGGATCTACTTCTGGTACTGGCGGAGGAGCAAATCGCCTATATGCTATCACTAGTCGTCAAGAGAAATATAATTCTCGAAATGTTGTCATTGGTATGATCAAAGTAGTTTCTCTTGATGTTTATGGTTTGCTAGACCCAGGAGCAAGTTTATCTTTTATGACTCCTTATGTTGCAAATAATTTTGATGTTCTTCCTGAGAAACTTTGTGAACCCTTTTGTCTTTCTACACCTGTTGGGGAGTCTATTCTAGCTGAGCGAGTATATCGTGATTGTGTCATTTCCATCAATCACAAGAACACCATGGCTAATTTAGTTGAGTTAGACATGGTAGATTTTGATGTCATTCTTGGTATGGACTGGCTTCATGCCAGTTATGCCTCCATTGATTGTAGAACTCGAGTTGTCAAGTTCTAGATTCCTAATGAGCCAGTCATAGAATGGAGTAGTAGTTTAACAGTGCCTAAGGGTCGTTTCATTTCGTATCTTAAGGCGAGAAAGTTATTTTCCAAGGGTTGTGTCTATCACTTAGTCCGAGTTAATGACTCTAGTGTTTAGATATATCCTATTGAGTCTGTTCCAGTTGTGAGTGAGTTTCCAGAAGTATTTCCTGATGATCTACTCGGAGTCCCTCCTGAGAGAGAAATAGACTTCAGCATAGACATTCTTCCCAATACTCATCCTATCTCTATTCCACCATATAGAATGGAACTAGCACAATTGAAAGAGCTTAAAGAACAATTGAAAGATCTCCTTAATAAGGGTTTTATTCGACTAAGTGTCTCACCTTGGGGTGCTCCGGTCTTATTTGTGAGAAAGAAACATGGTTCCCTTAGGATGTGTATAGATTATCGCTATTTGAACAAGATTACCATCAAGAATAAGTATCCTCTTCCAAGAATTTATGATCTCTTCGATCAACTTCAGGGTGCTTCTTGTTTTTCTAAGATAGACCTCAGATCTAGCTACCATCAGTTGAAAGTAAGGGAATATGACATTCCAAAGACAGCATTCAGGACCCGTTATGGTCATTATGAGTTCTAAATTATGTCTTTGGGCTTGACCAATGCGCCTGCAACATTCATGGACCTTATGAATAGAGTATTCAAACCTTATTTAGATATGTTTGTTATCATATTCATTGATGAGATACTAATCTATTCAAGGAATGATGAAGATCATGCGAGTCATCTCTAATAGTTCCCCAGACACTAAAGGATTGGGAATTGTATGCTAAGTTCTCAAACCGTGAGTTTTGGCTTGAGTCTATGGCATTTTTAGGCAAAATTATTTCCGGTGATGGAATTAGAGTTGATACCCAGAAAATAGAGGTAGTGCAGAATTGGCCTAGACCCACATCTCCAACTGATATTAGGAGTTTCTTAGGATTGGCTAGATATTATAGAAGGTTCATGGAGGGGTTCTCATCTATTTCATCCTCTTTGACCAAGTTGACTCAGAAAACAGTGAAGTTTTAATGGTCTGAAGCTTGTGAGAAAAACTTTTAGGAATTGAAAAAGAGGTTGACTATTGCCCCAGTATTGACCTTACCAGAAGGTACTCAAGGTTTTGTTGTGTATTGTGCTGCGTCTAGATTTGGTTTGGGTTGTGTGTTAATGCAGAATGGTAAAGTTATAGCTTATGCCTCCAGACAGTTGAAAGTTCATGAGAAGAATTACCCAACCCATGATCTAGAATTGGTTGCCGTGGTTTTTTCTTTGAAGATATGGCGTCATTATTTGTATGGTGTTCATGTTGATGTATTCACTAATAACAAGAGTGTTTAGTATGTGTTTAGTCAGAAAGATCTTAATCTCAGACAAATGAGGTGGTTAGAATTACTCAAAGATTATGACATAAGTATTCATTACCACCCAGGTAAGGCTAATGTTGTTGCTGATGCCTTGAGCAGGTTATCTATGGGTAATACCTCCCATTTTGAGGAATATAAGAAAGAGCTACCAAAAGATGTGCACAGACTTGCATGACTAGGCATTCGACTAATGGATTCCACAGAAGGATGAGTAGTGGTGATGAATGGGGCTAAATCATCATTAGTGTCAGAAGTAAAAGAGAAGCAAGCCCAAGATCCTATTTTGCTTGAATTGAAGGCAAATGTTCATAAGCAAAAAGTAATGGCTTTTGAACAAGGGGGAGATGGTTTGATGAGATATCAAGGAGATGTTGTGTACCAAGGGTGGATGAACTCCAAGAGAGGATCATGGAAGAAGCTCAAAGCTCTAGATATTCCATTAATTTGAGTTCCACAAAGATGTATCGTGACTTGAGAGAGGTTTATTAGTGGAGTGGTATGAAGAAGGGCATTGCAGAGTTTGTTGCTTAGTGTCTGAATTACCAACAAGTTAAAGTATAGAGTATCAAAGGACCGGTGGTTTGGCTCAAAATATAGAACTTCTGGAATGGAAGTGGGAGATGAATAATATGGATTTCATCAAGCTATGGAGAAAGTGTAAGTGATTCAAGAGAGGTTGAAAATAACGCAGAGTCATCAGAAATCCTACACTGATGTTAGGAGAAGGGAGTTAGAGTTTGAAGTAGATGATTGGGAATACTTGAAAGTTTCACCCAAGAAGGGTGTTATGAGATTTGGTAAGAAGGGGAAGCTTAGTCCCCGATATATTGGTCCTTACAGAATATCCAAGAGTATTGGCAATGTAGCTTATGAGTTAGAGCTACCACAAGAGTTAGCAGCGGTTCATCCGATATTTCATATTTCCATGTTGAAGAAGTGCATGGGAGATCCTTCACTTATCATACCAACTGAATATATTGGGATCAAGGATATCTTATCTTGTGAGGAGATTCCAATTCAGATTCTAGATCGTCAAGTTCGCAAGTTAAGGACTAAGGAAGTAGCATCAGTCAAAGTTCTTTGGATAAACCATTTTGTTGAGGAAGCTAATTAGAAAGCTAAAGAAGATATGAAGAGGAGGTATGCACATAAGACTACAGAAACTCCAGATCAAGGTACTAATTCTCTTCTTAGTACTCTTTAATTTATAAGTTGGCATGTTGCATTTGCATTACTTGTTGGGTGTTTGAACTGAATGTTAGATGTTACATCCTTAGCCTATTAAGAGTAATCTCATTCAAGGACGAATGTCCCAAGGGGGAGATATTGTAACATCTCGCTATTTTGAAAGAACTAGAAAGAGTTAGAATTGGAAATAGTCATTTTAGGAAAGAATGAAAATCTAGAAAAATTGGTTAAGTTATGTTACCTATGGGTTTTTGGTCAACTTCAAATGACCATAAATCCTAGATCATGATGAGTTAGGCATACTTCCAGATATCATAGGAAAGATCTTGGAATAATCTTTCCAGCGCCGCAGAGTTTGCGCGATTCCGAGTCCGTATGAGTGAGATATGCCCATTAGAAGTTGGGCTGTTCAAATAAGGAAAGTGTAATCCGGATTTTTGAAGGGTAGTTTGGTCTTTTCCTTACCAAATTACTTTTGTAACACCCCGTATTAGAAACAGACAAGAATGCAGATTTTGAGAAGTTTCAGGTGCAACCCACGGTTGCCTTCCACAGACCGTAAGTCAGACCACGGCCCGTGCTGGTGGTTCGTGGTTCAACACTGAAACCCCTCCCAGACCCAGCTCAGAAAATTGGCTAAGTCCCGACTCACGGACAGACCCACGGTCCGTAGATCAGACCACGATCCGTGGTCTGTGTCCGTGGATCGAGACTTACCTAACCAGCCTCTGACACAAACTACGGTCGACCAGCACGGACCATCAATCGATCCACGGTCCGTAGGTCTGACCGTAGATGAGGATTAACAGCCAGTTAGCTGAAAATTGTTGATGGGTCAACTTCAGATGGTCATAACTCTTAGCACAAAAGGAATTGTGTGTCCCATAACCTATGGTTAGATAGATAATTGAATTATCTTTCCAACGCCACCGAGTTTGCTAAATTCCGACCTCCGAGTAAAAAGTTATGCCCGTTTTAGTGAAGCCCTGTCGGGCAGACTCGACCTAC
>JAJOOR010047165.1:0-16213 GCA_036250505.1 Solanum acaule
GTTCCAAGGGCTTTCCAAACATAACTGGAACTACTCCTGGATCATCCTGAGCTAGGAGTTATGACTGCTCAAAGTTGGTCAAAAACTCACTGATTTCCCACACTTAACCAAATTTCCAGGTTTTGAACTTGGCCAAATTTCCAGATTCTGAACTTTTTTTCCAAAAGTTTCTACTTCCAATTTCAAGCTTCTTCATATTCATTTTAAATCGTCGGATGTTACACAATTAAAACGACATTACAAAAAAAACCCCTCATAAAACCTCATTATAAAGTCAACACAAAGTCATAGGCTCTTGCTTAACCTATCATTTTTCCGAGTCGTTACATTATCATCCCAAATACCCTTGAAACAAATCACACAAGCTCTAAACATATCCTTCAAAGTTTGAAATGGTACCCTCGACTTGTACATCGGTATGAGAATGAAAAGTCGTGCAAAATTTCACTTCAGTACCAACACTATAACATCTCAGATTTGAAAAAGGCTAGAAAGGGCAATTGGACAAGTCCACAAATCCAAAATGGACCATGAACCCTTCACGGCACCCTAGATGGATTGTGTAGGGTCCACGACCTGTTAAGGGCATCGTAGGAAAATCCAAAACTGCCACTAGACAGGAGTCACCTCGATGGTGCCCTAGATGGCCCGTGGTAACTTGGACGGCCCATCTTGGGATTCTGTACAAGTCATCCAGACAGTGAGGTTTCACCCAAGGTCACTGTGAAGGACCACATATGCCTAGATGGTTCATGAAACTTGACACAGACCGTGAAGTCGTCCGTGGAAGAGACTTATCAGACATTTAATTTTGAGTCAACATCAAACGATCATATAATTCAGCACAAAATTAATGAAGTGGCTCATGAACTATCTAATTAAAGATCTTTGAGTCCTCTTTTCAAAGCCACCAGGTGTGCCTAGTTTTGAGCTCGGAATCAAAAGTTGTGTATGTATTAGTGAAGCCTTATCGGGTAGGGCATCATTATGACCCACTAGATTGGCCGTGATCTGTTAGATGGCCCGTGAAGCCCCTCGTAGGAGGCACTTCGTCAACTTTAAGTCAGGGTCATGTTGGTCTATTCCCAATTGATTTAACCGAATACTATATCATTTTACCCTCAACCCTAGGCCCTATATAATGATTTTTACCCCCCAAAATCACCCAATTTAATTTATTTTCCTAAAATCCCAAAAGTTAGTCAAGGTCATCCTATCAAATATTTCTCTCACTAAGAAAAAGAAGGAGGCTAGGAGTTCAAGATCAAGTCTCCAAATTCACCATTGATTGCAAGCTTTTAGCATCAAGGTATGATAGTACTCACCTATGGAGCCCTTTCCTCCGTAGGGTTCCCCAATTTTTGCAAGTTAGAATATCAAATTGAAGTTAGGGGTTTTACTCAATCTGATGGGTTTTTTTCAATTCTGATCTAATTGATTGTTTTATGTCTTTTTATGTATGAATTGAAGTAATTTCATGTTTCTAAGTTGAATTTCCCTGAACCCATGTGAAATCCATGATTTCTAGACTATGATCATATGAAGAAGATTTTCAACTATGAAAGATGAATTTATGAAGATATGCATATTCTTTATGAAATTGATGAAAATAATTTATGATTTTCTTTGAGAGTGAAGCATCAATTTTGTTGTTGTTGTTGTGTAAGGATTTCTCACACACACATGAAAGCATGATTGTGTAAGGGTTTCTCACAAAAAGGATTCATGAGGTTGAAATATTTTCTCACCTAAGATGAATCAAGATTAAGGAGTTATTATAGGGATAAGATAAGTTAATATTAATAATTATTTAGTGGGATTTATGCTTTGCACCGATAGGATATTGAGATAGAAGTTCTCCCATAACTTGAGGCTGGGTTTCTAGTAGCAATCTCCTTATCACATACCTATGTGCCACCATAGGATAGTTTTCCTAGATAGACATTAGCTAGTGGATCAACGTAAGCTATACGTTTGTGGTCCTTACCTTAGTAAGTAGGACACCCCTTTTCACTGTGGTGTAGTCACCAGATTCTATATTATAGTTCACATTGTCTCTATGTCGGTTAAAGGTAAATATCTCACAATAATGAACTAAGGGTACTTCTAGAAGTATCTCAGAAGTGTTTTAAAGATGTTTAGCTTGTGTTGACCATTTATGATTTATGTTTTTTGACCCTTTTAACTAATGGTTTAGCTTGATCATTGCATGTCATGTGAAGTCCTTATACCATGATTTCATATCTTTTATGTATTGCTATCATAGTTGGTACTTTCCATGTACTAACACATACTTTTGGCTACATTGTCTCACTAATGTAGGGACCGACACTCCCATTCCGCATCTATGTGGCTAGTGATCACCTTAGTAGATTTTAAGAGTAGTTAGTCCTCATGTTTCAAGGAATGAACCCTTTATTGCTTATTGTCTTTACTTTTTCGTATTGTATTAGATGTATGGGTTACGTCCTAATCACTAATAATGTACTAGATGGCTTTGAGACTACACAATATTTCCCGCTTCATTTTGTTGTCAAACATACTTTCTTTTGAACTCTTTAATTCTATTATCTTGTATGATGTACACTAAGTGGCTTCTGTAGGTCTTCTTGGGGTCTTATATGCCATGTGATGTCTAGGGTGTATTTGGGTTGTCACAAACTTGTTTTTCAGAGCACAAGGTTCAGAAAGGTCCTTGGAAGTCTCATATGGCATGTCAAGTAGAGTCTTTTTCAAGAGTGTGGAGCGCGCCACATTTATGAATGAGAAGTTATAAGATGTTTAGGAAACTCCACTTCTTTCATTACTCTAAAGTGGTGCGATAGGGTCTAACTATATAATGTCTCTCTCATAATCCTTATCCAATACTTTTCAGGATATGGCCAACCGAAAAGCATATGCTAGAAGGTATTCAGGAGAGAATGTGAAATGAGAATCTCCATAAGCTCCTCAAGTTCCGATCGACCCTCTAGCTGAGAAAGTGACTAATGCAAAGTTTAGGGCTACTTTTCAGGTGTTGAGTCAAGCCATGATGGCTCAAGCTAATAGGGAGGTTGTGGTTCCCGTGAACCCAAATGTGGTATGATGACAATTAGAGTGAGACACTTTACTAGAATGAGTCCTTCAGAGTTTCATGGTCCAAGGTTGAGGAAGATCCTCATGATTTCATTCATGAGGTTTATAAGGTGTTGATGATCAGGGGAGTGAGGCTGGTGGGAAAGGCGGAAATGGCCGCTTATCAGCTCAAGGGTGTAGCTCAAGTTTGGTCCAACCAATGGAATGAATATAATGTGCTTGATGCGGGTCCTCCTTATTTGGAAAAGTTTAAGGTTGCTTTCCTTGATAGGTTCTTTCCCCTTGAGATGAGGGAGGAAACGTTACTTGAATTCATCAACCTTCGTCAAGGAAATGTGAGTGTGAAGGAATATGCTTTGAAGTTCACACTATTGTCTCGATATGCTCTTACTATGGTTGCCGATCCTAGGTCAATGATGAGAAAGTTTTGTCGGGCATGTCCGAGATAGTGGTCAAGGAATTCATACCACCATGCTTATCAATTATATGGAAGTTTCTATTCTCATGGTTCATGCTCAACAAATCAAAGAGGAAAAACTTAAGGAAAGATCTAGGGAAGCAAAGAAGGAAAGGATCGGTGATGGTAACTTTTCAGATTCAAGGTCTGATGGACATAGTCGTTCTAAGTTCTGACAATGTTTTTTTCTGGTCAAGGTTCCTCCAATGCTTCTCCTAGGTTCAACAAAGATATGGTGTCTAACCCTAAGCCACAAGGAGAAAATGGTGGTGGATTCTCATCGACTATTTGTGCTACATGTGGAAGGAAGCATGAGGGTAAATACTTAGCCGGTACTGATTGTTGTTTTTTGTTGCGGTAAGAGTCATCACAAAATAAGGGATTGTCCTTCACTTACGGCTAGGGGAAAAAAAGGTAGGCAAGTTCTACCTAGTGGTTCGGGTTCAAGTGCTCCAAAGAAAAACCAATTCTATACAGTTCAGCCTCGTCATGGGTTAGAGGATTCTCCTGGTGTGGCTATCAGTATGTTGAATGTATTTCATCTTGATGTTTATACTTTGCTTTACCCGAATGTTACCTTGTCATTTGTGATGCCATATGTGGCCATGAGATTTGATATTATTCCGGATGTGTTGTTAGATCTTTCAGTCTCTACTCCTATTGGTGAATCAATTGTGGCTAAGAGAGTCTTTAGAAAATGTCCCATCTCCTTATCCCATAGAGTCACTTATGTTGATCTTGTAGAACTTGATATATTCAATTTTGATGGATTTGTTGCATTCATGTTATGCTTCAATTGATTGTAGAAACCGAGTAGTCAAGTTTCAATGTCCAAATGAACCCATCCTAGAGTGGAAATGGGGAAATTATATGCCCAAGAGTTAGTTTGTTTCTTGTCTTAAAGCTAGAAAGATGGTTTCTAAGGGTTGAATATACCATCTTGTTTGGGTTACAGATATAGATTCTGAAACCCCTACTTTTGAGTCGGTCCCCGTTGCTAATAAGTTTCTAGAAGTGTTTCTTGATTATTTATGTGGTGTTCCTCTTCAAATGGAAATTGACTTCGATATTGACATTCTCCCAGATACGCAACCTATCTATTTTCCTTCGTATCGTACGGCTCCAGCAGAACTCAATGATTTAAAGGAGTAATTGAAAGATTTTTTGGATAAGGGTTTCATTTGACCGAATATCTCTCCATGGGGTGCTCTTGTTTTATTTGTTTGAAAAAAAGATGGTTCCTTTGTATGTGTATTGACTATCGGAAATTGAACAAGGTTAATGTTAAGAACAAATATCCTCTTCAAAGGATAGATGATTAGTTTGACCAACTACATGTAGCAAGTTACTTCTCTAAGATCGACCTCCGGTCGGGTTACCACCAATTATGAGTGAAAGATGATGACCTTCTAAAACGGCTTTTTGAACTCTATATGGTCATTATGAGTTTTTGGTGAAGTCCTTTAGCTTAACCAATGCTCCAGCCACATTTATGGATTCGATGAATATGGTGTTTAGACAATACCTCGACATGTTTGTGATTGTGTTTATCGATGGGCAAGTAGAGTGTACTCTCCCAATTTTGGAAGCTATGTTGAGAGCTTGTGTAATTGACTTCAAGGGTAATTGGAATGATCACTTACCTTTGATTGAATTTGCGTATAATAATAGTGATCGCTCAAGTATTGGTGTGGCTCCATTTGAGGCTCTATATGGTAGGAGATGTAGTTTTCCTATAGGTTGATTTGAAGTGGGTTAAGTTGCGTTGATAGGTCCCGAGTTGGTATACAAGGCTATGGAGAAAGTTTGACTTATTATAGAAAGGTTGAAAATGGCTCAAAGTCGATAAAAGTCCTCTGCCGATGGTTGAAGGGTGTTATGAGATTTGGAAAGAATGGGAAGCTTAGTCCTCGTTATGTGGGCCCATATCAGATTTTGAGGTGTGTTGGTAAAGTTGCTTATGAACTTGAATTGCCTAATGACTTGTCATCGGTGCATCCAATTTTTTATATCTCCTTGTTGACGAAATGTGTTGGTGATCAAACATCTATATTACCATTGGAGAGTCTTGGTATAAAGGATAGCCTTTCTTATGAAGAGTTCTAGTTGAGATCTTGGACCGTCAAGTTCGGAAGTTGAGGAATAAAGAAATATCTTCTGTGATGATTCTTTGGAGGAATCAGTTAGTTGAGGGTGCTACCTAGGAGACCGAGGCCAATATAATGTCCCTCTATCCTCATCTATTTCCCTCCATTCCTACTCTAACTTGAGGTATTCAGTCCTTCATGGTTTACTCTTTTGGTTTCACGTGCCTTAGATATTTCCCATGATTCCTCATTTATGCATGTTAATGAAAAAAACTTGATTTTTGAGAAAATGAGTTGACTTGATAGATTTCCTTATTTTATGTGCATTTGATGTTTCCTCGTCGGATTTGTGCATTTATATGAATGCATTCATGTTTGGCTGTTAGATTTAAGTTCCTACCCTCTGTATGATCAAGTTCATTCTCTCAAATATTTCTCTCTCTAAGAAGAAGAAGAAGGCTAGGATTTCAAGATCGAGTCTCCAAATTCACCAATGGTTGCAAGATTTTTGCATAAAGGTATAATAATATTCACCTATAGAGCCCTTTCCTCTGTTGGGTTCCTAAATTCCCCGATTTTGCAAGTTAGAATCTCAAATTGAAGTTAGGGATTTTACTCAATCTCATGGGCTCTTTTCAATTATGATCTAATTGATTGTTTTATGTCTTTTTATGCATGAATTGAAGTAATTGCAGGTTTCTAAGTTGAATTCCCCTAAACCAATGTGAAATCAATGATTTGTAGACTATGATCATATTAAGAAGCTTTTGCTATGAAAGATGAATTTATGAAGATATGCATGTTCTTTATGAAATTGATGAAAATGATTTAAGATTTGTTTTTAGAGTGAAGCATTAATGTTGTTGTTGTTGTGAAAGGATTTCTCATACACACATGAAAGCATGATTGTGAAAGGGTTTCTTACATAAAGTATTCATGAGATTGAAAGGTTTTCTCACCTAAGATGAATCAAGATTAAGGATCTATTCTAATGATAAGATAAGTTAAGATTAATAACTATTCCGTGGGATTTATGATTAGCATCACGAGGATATTGAAATGGAAGCTTTCCTACTTGAGGCTGTGTTTCTAGTAGCAATCTCCTTATCCCATACTTATGTGCAACCATAGGATGATTGTCTTATACATTATATAGTGGATCCACGTAAGCTAGAAGTGATAGTCCTTACCTTGGAAAGTAGGACCCACCTTTTTGGTGTGGGTTAGACATCAGATTCCATGTTATAACTCACATGGTCTCTATATCGGTTAAAGTTAAATATCCTACATTAATGAACTAAGGTTACTTCTAGAAATATCTCAAAAGTATTTTAAAGATGTTTATCTCGCATTGACCATATTTGTGATTTATGCTTTCTAACCCTTTTATCTTATGGTTTAACTAGGTCATTGCATGTCATTTAAAGTCTTTGTTCTCATGATTTCATATCTTTTATGCATTGCTTCCATGTACTAATGCATACTCTTGCCTACATTGTTTCACTAATGTAGGGTCTGATGCTCCTATTCCACATCTCTGTGGCTATTGATCACCTAACTAGATTTGAAGATTGGTGAGTCCTAATTTTCCGAGGACCCAACCCTTTATTGCTTATTATCTTTAATTTTCCATAGTGTATGTGATGTATGGGTTACGTCCCAATCACTCATGATGTACTAGATGGCTTCAAGACTATATTAGATTTGCCCCTTCGTTTTCTTGTCAAACATTTTATGATATAAATTGTCTTTTGAACTCTCTAATTATATTATCTTGTATGATATATGCTAAGTGACTTATGTAGGGCTTCTCAGGGTCTTATATGTCATGTCACGTCTAAGGTGTACTTTGGGTCATGAAAAAGATCTTTTTGAAACGACTTCCAAAACTGAGATGTAAATTGAGTACCTCAATCAAAGATAACAGACAAAGGCACTCCATACAACCTTACCATTTCCCTAATATAAAGCCTAGCATAATATTTTGATGAGAATGAAATGTTAATGGAAAGAAAGTGAGTTGACTTCGTCATTCGGTCCACAATGACCCAAATCGAATCAAAATGTCAACGAGTGCAAGGTAAACCCCTAATGAAATCCATATTCAAATCTTCCCATTTTCATGTAGGAATGCTAATGTCTTTAGCATAATCACCTGGTTTCTGATGCTCAACTTTAACTTGTCGACAATTCGGACAATTAGCCACAAATTCCACCATATCGTTTTTCATCCTATTCCACCAATAAACCTCCTGCAATTCACAGTACATCTTAGTGGCTCTTGGTTAAATAGAATATTGAGAATGATGAGCTTCTATCAAAATGTGATTTCTTTGATATTGAAGTACTCTATATCCCCCTTGGGAAAAAACCACAATGGCTTTTTTGGGAACCAACTTCTTTAAGTCAAATAATACCGGATCATGATCTTACTTAGCCTTCACATCAAATACAAAAGATGATTTCAAACCATTATGAATGACAACACCACCCTCATTAGAATCAACCAAACGAACACCCGATTAGGCCAATCTATGAACATCACGAACGAACTCCTTTTTCTCATCCTCAACATGAGCAACACTTCTCATTGATAACTGACTAAGAGCATCCGCTACCACATTCTCCTTTCTGAGATAATATAGGACACTCATGTCGTAATCCTTTAAGAACTCAAGCCACCTCCTTTGGTGAAGATTTAAATCCTTTTGACTGAACACATACTTTAAACTCTTGTTATCGGTAAACACATCCACATGAACACCACACAAGTAGTGTCTCCAATTCTTTAAAGCTAACACCATCGCTGCTAACTCAAAATCATGAGTTGATTAATTCTTATCATGCACTTTCAATTGCCTTGAAGCATAAGCAATGTATTTCCCATGTTGCATAAAAACACAACCAAGAACAATCTGTGAAGCATCACAATAAACTACAAAACCATCTGATCCTTCTGGTAGTGCCAAAATATGGGCCAAAATGAGTCTATCTTTCAACTCTTGGAAACTCTACTCACAACCTATCGACCATAGGAATTTAACTTTATTTTGAGTCAATGCTGTCAAAGGTGAAGCAATAGAGGAAAATCCTTCCATGAAGCTCCTATAATAGTCATTCAAACCCAAGAAACTTCATATGTCTAAAATGGACAAAGGTCTAGGCCAATTCTTAAGCACCTCAGTTTACTTATGATTGACTTGAATACCTTGATTAGAGATAATTTGGCTAAGGAAAGCAACAGACCTCAACCAAAACTCACACTTGCTAAACATAGCATACAATTCCCGATCCTTGAGAATTTGCAACACAATTCTCAATGTTCAACATGCTCATCCTTACTCCATGAGTAAATCAATATATCATCAATAAATACAGTCACAAATATCTCAAGTTATTGCTTGAAGACCCTGTTCATCAAACCGTAAATGTCACCGGTGAATTAGTAAAACCAAATGACATTACCAAAAACTCATAATGACCATACCGAGTTCAAAAAGTCATCTCCGGAATGTCAATTTCTTTCACCTTAGTGATAACTCGACCTGAGGTCAATCTTACAAAAGTAAATTGCTCCTTGTAGTTCACCAAACAATTCATCTATCGTTGGAATAGGATACTTATTCTTAATAATAAACTTGTTTAATTGCCGATAGAGAATGGACATTCGAAGAGAACCATTCTTCTTTCGAACAAAGAACACTAAAGCACCCCATTGAGAGATACAAAGTGTAATAAAACCCTTATCCAACAAATATTTCAATTGGTCCTTTAGCTCTTTAAGTTATGTTCGGGCAATACAATAAGGAGGAATAGAGATAGAATGTGTATCTTGGAGAAGATTAATAGTGAAATCTATTTCCCTTTCGGGAGGAATATCATAAAAATCACCGGGAAACAATTCTAGAAACTCAGTTACATTCGATACTAACTCAAGAGTAGGGGTTTTTGAATAATTATCCCTAACCCAAACAAGATTATGAATCCAGCCCTTGAAGATCATTTTCCTAGCCTTCAGGCAAGATATAATCTAGGGGTTAAAGACATATTTTCCCCATTCCCATAAGATGATAGTTTTGTTTAGAACCTTGAATGTGACCAATCGCATTCTATAATATACGGAAGCATAACATACATGAAGCCAATCCATCCCAAGAATAATATCAAAATCTAACATATCAAGCATTACAAGATTAACATGAGTGACTCTATGAGAAACAGAAATAAGACAATTTGTATAGACTCTATTTGCCACAATAGAATCACCAACAGAAGTAGAGGCATGCAATGGGTTAGAAAGGATTTCAAAACAAACATAAAATCTCATGACCACATAAGGATTAACATAAGATATGGTAGCACACGAATCAAGTAATACATAAACATGAAGATAAAGGACTTTAACATACCGGTCACCACATCCGGAGAACCCTCACGGTCTTGTCAAGTTTACAGAGCATAGAATCTATTTTGTTTTGGAGCACCGGAACCACTATGTTGAGCTTGCCTACAATCCTTAACCTCGTTAGCTTAAAATGGACAATCCTTCACCTTGTGACTAGTCTTACCACAACCAAAACAACCATCCGTATCTGTCAAACACTTGCCATCATGTTTCTTACCACACCTAGTGCATGAGGAATATAATATCCATTACTACCACCTCCAAGAGCTTTAGGGTTAGACACCCTATATTTGCTGAACTTAGGAGTCCGTGCATTAGAAAAACTTTGACCAAAATACTTTTGTCAGAATCGATGACGCCCATGTCCATGGGACCTAGAATATAAAAAGTCACCATCACGGTCATTTCCCTCTTGGACTCTTTTGCCCTTTCCTTGATCCTTTCCTCCTCCATTTGTTGGGAATGTATTATCAAATGAGAAATATATGTTTCCTTGATCATCATGGTGGTACGACATTCTTTATCAACCAAGTCGGACACACCTGACACAAACTTACTTATCCTTGCCATAGAGTTAGCAACCATAGTTAGAGCATACTTAGTCAATTGAGTGAACTTCAAAGCATACACTTAGACACTCATATTTCCTTGTTGGAAGTTAATAAATGCTTGAACTTTCACTTATCTTATTTCAAGTGGAAAGAAACAATTAAGAAAAGCTCCCTTGGATTTCTCTCGATCAAAGGGACCCGCTTCAATAGCTCTCTCACTCTTCCATTGTTCAGACCACACTTGAGAAACACCCTTGATGTTCATCTTAATACAAGATAGATCATAAACCTTTGTTTTCATAAATCATGCATAATTTCATAAATTTATCATTTATAGACTCAAGATTCTTTCATAGATTCATGTAAATTAGGGTTCATAGTAAAAATCATGATCAATGCATAGATTCACATGGAATTGATTGTAAAACATGTAATTGAGGAAAAACTATCATAACATAATAAAGAAACAAATAATTGAATCCATACAAATAGAACCCATGAAGAATTGAATGAAAACCTAATCAATTTATAGAAATTGATTTGGAGAATTAAAGAAACTTTAGGGACTCACTAGGTGAATGGAACCCATTAATGAACTCTCTACATACCTTGATTGAATACCTAAGAAATGATGAAGAAAAGAGGCTTGAGCTTGAAGAACCCTAGCTACTTCTTCCTTGATTTAGAGAGAGGATTTTGGAGAGAACCTTGGAGAGAATTTAGCAATTTGAGGGAATGAAAGAGTTGGGGAAATTTCTAAGGATTAAGGGTAGTTATAGGGTTTAGAATTAGGGTCAAAATGATGTAGTATAGGTACATAAATAATAAGAAAAGACTAAAATAGCCTTGACTTAAAAACTATCAGAACCCCTTACTAAAATCCTTCACGGACCGTTCATCCTTCCACGAATCATTTAAGTGTCCGTGAAGGGTCAGTATTTCCTGATTCCTTGGGGTTTTGGTGCACGAGTGGGTCAATGGGTCGTGGAGCACTACACGGTTTGGTAACCCACTAATTGAACTAGCCCTAAACTTTTTCTAACAATGGGTTCAACTCCACAGCTCGGTCTGCTGTCCATGCACCTTTCAACGGACCATGCATCGATCTTTGCCCTCTTCACCACCAAAATTTTTAGCAACATCCTTTCCCAACCAAACCTACCAAATTCTAAGGTATTACATGTGACACCTCTCTATGTCCTCCAATTAGATTTATTTATTTATTTTTAATTTTTTTTCCTATTTTAAAATTAATTTTGACATGTAAATGTAACATCTATCACTTTGAGAAAGGCTAAAGAGGTTAACGAGTAAGTCCACAAGCCTAAAATAGGTATGTGACCCTTCACGAGACCTTAAACTGTCCATTTATGGCACCACTATCTGCTGATGAATAGTGGGTGGCCGTTTAAGGACATCTTAATTTGGTGTAGTTGTACGGATCCCTAGACAGTCCATTTACAAGTGTACGGGCAATATAGTGAGGGTAGTTGAGCTGTCAAAAGGCTACCAGACTTGGGGTCCTTTAGATGATTCCCTATATGGCCAGCGAGGCCTTGTTTTGTACCGTCCAACCTTCCATATAGGTGACTCCATCAGATTTTAAGTTAAGTTTAATTCATTTAATGTGGAAATGATTTTGGATATGAATTAAAGTTACTAGAATCCCTTAGCACAAAGTTTAGTTGAAAGCTTTCTTACCGATTGAGTTTCAATATGAGATTTTACTTGGATCAACTTCAAACGACCATATCTCACATAATATAATAAATTATGTGGCCCATGACCTATCATATTAAAGTTCTATGGGTCCTTTTTCCAACGCCTCCAAGTTTTCTCCATTTCAAGTTTGGAGTAAAAAGTTTTTCCTATTTTAGTGAAGTCTTGTTAGGCAACCAAAGTTTCACGGATGGCTTGACGGACGGTGAAGTGTTTCACGGACCGTGGTTCCCTAAATGGTCAGTGAAACCTTCCTTTTAAGGCACTCAGTCTATTTTTAAGTTTGGGTCGTTTGGGTCTTTCTTATGTCATTTTAACCCCTATTCTAAGCCTAAACCATGACATTTTACACCTAGTTAAGGGCTTAGAAGGTGTTAATCATTTCATTTACGTTCATTAGAACTTCAAGTCTGTAGAGCAAGGTTCCAAGAGGAGAATAAGCTAGTGTTTTCAAGTGTTCTTTGAATTTTGTCGATTTTTCCAATAAGTTTGTTCTTTCTAGTATGTAAGGCTATCATAGGGTTGGACTATTTCATTTTTGCCCTACATCTACTTTCAAATTTTTAAAAGACTAATTTAGGGTTCTATCCTTAGATTTAAGTATTTTTTTAGATGAGTTGATGTTAAATTTTGAGTTCTTGAGTTTTAAGTATTGAGTTTTTCTATATTGTTATTGAGTTTCATAAGTCGATTCATTTATGTCTTTATTTAAGCATGAACCCTATTTTGAGTAACAAATTTTAAGAATCTTTTAAAGCCTACATTTTTGTTTTAAATTGAGTTTGGAGAAAGTAAAGAGGAGTTTGAGAAAGAGTTTTAACCAAGATTTGAGAAAGAATATAAGGGAGTTAAATGTTTCAGTTTTACATGAACAAATAGAGTATTAATTTAAGAAAGGTTAAAGTCATTTCAGAAAGATTGACTACAGGGAAGTTACCTCTTAAAGAGGCCCTTTTGAGTAATTATATCAAACCAGAGAATGCATTTTTATATTGAGCAAAGAGAAACCTTGCTTTCTAAATGAGCGATGAGTTTAGAGATATTTCATAGCATTTACCTCTTTTAAAAGGATAGTTTGAACAATTATGTCAAACCAGAGAAAGAGTATATTTTATACATTGGAGAATGAGTGTGTGTGTGTGTGTATATATATAGTAATGGGAGTAGTATTGAGCATCGATATAGGGATGAGTTTAGACAACTCAAAATCCTCATAAACCATGGCTTGCCAACATGGGTACATGATCATACTTTTTAGTAGAATCCTTATTGCTTAGTGGATCCACTTAGTTAAGAGTTTGTATATATCGGCACGGTATATGAAAATTCTGACAGCGTGGACGAGACGTTGTATCATCATGTATCTCACATTGATGGTTTTCACTTAGAGAACCTCCCAAATACAGGTTAAAGTATATTTTTATCATATCACTTATTATTTTGAGTTTAGAGATGATAAGTATTTTGTAAAGCTTTAAATGATTTAACTCATTTATTTATTTACATTCAACTTGAGTATATTTTATCTATTATAGTCCTTTCATTCAGTTATTTCACTTCAACTATATCACATACTCATACATTCAAGTGTACTAATATCATTTGACCTGCATCCTTTTATGATGGAGATACAAGTGTTCATAATCATCAATAGGCGCTTTGTTGAGATCACTTTACACTTCAACTAGCTTTTGGTGAGCCTTCTTGCATTCCGGAGGACTTCACATTTTCTTTCTAGATAGTAGTTTTGAAATGTCATGGGTCTTCTCCCAACATACTTAGTTTATAGTAGAGGTTTCATAAATAGACAGAGTTGAGGTGTGCCAATATTTACTTTTGTTGAGTTGTTTTACAAACTATAAGTATGGCTATTGAGTATTATCCAGACTTTGTGAGATGAGTATTTGAGCTTAACGAATTTAATCTTTTTTTGAGCCTATTTTTGCCTGAGTAGGTCTTCCGCTAAGTATTCAGCTAGGCCAAGGGTTCCCTTGGGGATCATCAATGGTTCTCAAGTGCTAGCCACGTCCGCGGTATAAGCTCGGGGCATGACAAACTTAAGATTAGAGCACAACGTTCAAGTCGTGGCAGTAGGATCTTATTTATGGTTTTGAGGGCCCCACTTCTATAAACGAGGGACTGCAGACATATTAATAAAAATTCCCTTCTTTCATTCTTTAAATCATGTAATAAGATTGTGTCATAAGGAACTTATTCAAACTCGTGCGTTTCTCAGATCCATTATACTACCTCTGATACTTAAGGTAGTTGAAAAGTGAAGTCCAGATCCTTATCGATTAGTTACTCTCAGCAAATGTCTTGAGAAATTCATGACACAGTATAGGGGCTTGCGAGAAGCTTATGAGTGAGCTTAAATATTTGGCTTGAAAATAATGCACTATTACTCATATGAATCATGTGTTTGAGTTAAAAGGGAGATGTACCCCCAAACTCTTTCTCTAAACCTTCTTTCAGGAGATGCCCTTTAAGAGGGGTGTGTGTTTTAGAATGTTTGGGTAGTATTTCCACCGAAAGTTAGTGTGATTTGAAATATTATGAGCTAGTAGTAGTAGAAGTGCCTAGAGTTAGAATAATGCATGCAGAGGTATAGTAATCTAAGAAAGAGAGATAGTGATGAGGTTAATTATGTTGTTGCCATCGTGCACCGAATAAGTTATTAATGAGGATTTTTTTATCAAGGATAGATTAAGAAGTGATGAGTTTGTGTAGATTTCATGATAGAAGGTAGAGAAATAGTTACAAGTCAAGGTGAGTTAGAGTATACTTTAACCAGAAGGGAGTTTATGTCTATGTGGCATCGTGTTAGTAAAGACCAAGTATGGGTGTTGAATAAAACAACATAGTAATCATAAGGTGATAGATTTAAGCTAGGCTTATGATTTTAATGGAGAGCCCCATGATATTCAGAGGGTTATAGAACCAATTAGACAATGATGTATAGTGTTTAGTGAATCGGTAAATAGTATTTAAGTTGTAAACTGTAAGTATGTAGACTGAGAGATAAATATTGACTACTTTTCATGAGGTCTTAGTGGGTGAGTGTTTCTTAATTTTATCTACTAGTCGTAAGTTAGTATAAGTTAATTTTCAGCCTACCCCACATTGACAGCTTAACTATACTATCTCGGAACATATGAAAAAAATTAGAATACAGTTAATATGTCAATAGAGATAGATGGATGGAGGGATGGATGGATGAATGGATGGAAGGAAGAACGGACGGACAGACGGGTAGACGGACGGACAAACAGACAGACAAATAGATTTTACACTAGTCATCCAAAGAAGCTACCCATAATATTCACAATATTATCCCTTTGTTTTCCAATTTCTTTTATTTTAATTTTCTTTCTTAGATCGTATAAATTTGTACGTTTGCAATGCGTCAATCTTTATCCTCTAGGGAATTCTATTTTTGCCTAAATCCCACATCGATGTTCAGATCAAGAATTAAAAGATTTCAACCCTATAAATAACTCTATCATTCTCTCTGTTTGAAAATGGTTTTCGAAGCCAAAAGGGCTAGAATTTCTTTACGCATATAGGTTGTTGGATTCATTGTCCCAAGCCTAAGAATTATGAATTTTAGCCCAAGTTCTAAATTTTTTTCTTTCTATTTTGGGTCAATTTAGCGAGTGGTGGAAGCTTATTCATCAATCTCATCGTCTTCATTTGCTGGATGACTGAAGCAGATATAAAAATAATAACTAAAGAAAAATGGCATCAGAGCCATGGATAATAAGAAACATGGTAAGAAACATACGAGTAGAAAATTAAGAAAAATAAGAAGAAAATTAAACAAATTATATCCGGAATATAAACAACTTAATACCACAAAAACTGATAATGAAAAATTAAATCAATTAATAGATAATATATCTAAAATAGAATATAAATA
>JAJOOR010047166.1:0-13598 GCA_036250505.1 Solanum acaule
CCCCCCCCCCCCCCCCCCCCCCCCCGGGTAACAAATAATTGAGTGTAGTTTAGAAAACTAGTAAGCAAGATTCGAACTTTGGTTGTTATCAATGAGAGAAAATAAGTAGGGTATATGTGTTCCCCATAAGCTCAAAATGCGATAATCCTTACAATAGTAATATATCCTAGTGTATCACATGCAAAGTTGTAAGTTATGTATCTCTAAATCCTTGGTCCGGGAAATAAAGAATTTCACCCGCACCTTGGTCCGGCTATGTGTGTATAATTTACTAACCCTTACCTTTACCTCATATTAGACATCACATCAATGTATGGCTTAGTTTTCACCCTCGCACCAATTGACATTAGACTATTTGATAGTATCACACTAAATCTATGTTGATAATTCTTTTCTTATTAACTACCTCCTTGGTCTGGCAAGTAGCAACAAGGCAAGTTCTAACGTTGCGCACCGTTAAAAAGACTTCTAGACGAAAGATTTATCAATGCATGCTTCAACCCTATTCAAGAATTACTTAGTTGTTATTCATACTTTGTTAATCGCTCATGGTTCCCACAACCCTAGTTGTGGATTTAGTTACCCATGCTAGCAAGAACACAATTCATATTTTTAGAAGAAGAATTCATGAACTTACGTAATGAGTAGAAGAAACCCAAAATTTCCAATTGAAATTCAAAGCCAAAATCTTTTAAAATTGAAAATAGGAAATCAAATTACTATTGTTTGCAAGTCAATTCCCAAGAACACACAAAGAACTAAAGTTAAACAATTGTAGCTTACCCCCAAAAATGAGGTTTACATACTGTATTTATAGAAAACATAATCCCAAATAAAAAAGAAACAAAATAAGGAAATAAAACTGCTGGACACAACTCCAATCGATGAGACTGACCTACGAACCGTGGATTGATCTTCAGTTGGTAGGTCCCTTCTATGGCTCAGGACTTAAGCAAATTTTCAGAACTTGGAGCCTTCAACTTTCAGATGCAAACAACGGACCTACAGAAAGGACTGTAGATCGATCTACGGTCCGTGGGTCCCCTCTCGTGGCTCCATTCTTAGAACTTTTCATCAGGTACTACAACTCAAACTTTCTGATACAAATGACGGACCTACAAGACGGCCTGTAGGTCGACCTAGGTACATCGATGAAGATCATAATTCCACACTTAGTCAAGACTTCTCTGATGCTCATCTACACCACCAACCTACGGAATGTGAATGGACCTACGGTCCGTAGATCACCTGCGTAAGTGGCTCCTTCTGCAAAAAATTAGTTGTTGTCTCTCTCAACCTCATCCAAGTCTATTTCCTACAAATATAGCCAAATATTCATCAGTTCTAATACAAAATGGCCCTAGACACACACAACTCTTAAGTGAAATGTATCAAAAATACCGTAAACTCATGGTATATCACCGATCCAACGACAAGGATGAGTAAGTTTGTGTAGGGTGCTTCTGACATAGTGGTCAAAGAATGCGTAACCGCCATGCTTGTTAAGAAGAATGATGTTTCCAGGTTGATGATACATGCACAACAAATAGAAAAGGAAAAGCTTAAAGGAAAACTAGGGATTTAAAGAGGGCAAGAAGGGAGGATGGTGAGTCTTCACATTTAAGGTCCGACGGAGGAAATCTCTCTCAAGGTAAGGGTAGTAGTGAGAAAATATTTCCCGAGTGTAGGTAATGTTGGAGAAGACATGAGGGTAAATGTCTAACCTATTCTAATGCTTGATTTGGGTGTGGAAAGAGTGGTCACAAGAAAAGAGATTTCCCAATCCTTACTTCTAATGGAAGGGAGGGTATGCAAGACCAAACTCAAGAAGATTATGAGGGTTCCCCATATGTGGTAAATGGTAAGTTATGGTGTTTTAGCTTGTGGTTATGCATTGCTTGATATTGAGTGTTTCATTTGATATGGTATGACTCCATGTGAGGTGATTGTGTTTGAAGTAGTGCTTGAAAATCCATGTGGAAACTTCTTAAGTGTTTACTTGTATCAATGGTGTAGTGGTGGTTAAGACATTGGTGTTATGTCTAGATTGAGGGAGATGGATTTAAAAAGACTAGTGGGGTTTGCTCTCAAGGAGGAGATAGTGTGCCTCATGGTTTGTACGTGAGTAGAACTATGTTAGTTTTGGAAGAATTCCTTTTTATGGTTTCGTGGGTGAAAGTAAGACGTGATGTGATTTCTTAGTATCCTTATCTCTTTCCTTTATCTTCGAGTCTATCTTTAGGTCATTGCTCCCCATGGTTCACTCTTTAGGATTCGGGTGTCTTCGTCATCCTCATGTTTTCTCATGCATGCATGCTCATGGAATATTTAATTTTTCAAAAATATGAGTTAGCTTACTTGATTGCTACATGATTATATGCATTTGAGTATGCGTTGCATGTGAACTTCATGATATTGATATATGAGTTTGATTTAGCTTTGAGATGTGGATTCCTCCTTGTATTTGTGAATTTTTATGATTGCATTCATGATGGGTTGCTAGTATTGAGTCGTTTCCTTTAAGAGGTGTCTAGAAATCCATTCGAGGATGAATGTTCCCAAGACGGAGATAATGTAACACCTCAAATTAAGAGAAGGGAAAATATTTACTTCATAGTCGACTTGGCGATCCACCAAGTAGAGCCCCACGCCTTTTTGGCTTAATTTCAACATCCAGTGTTTTGCAACTTTAGGCGAGCTAAGTCGAGTTTACAATTCCGCTTTCCGTGTTGCCAAGGTTGACTCCACATCACCTAAGTTGACTTAGCCCCCAAGTCGACTTACTATAAATTTTGGCAAACTAAAGGCTCACTTGGCAAGTCGCCGAGTGGCCTTTGGTGAGCTCCAGTATTCCTTGTTTTCAGTTTTTAAGTCAGGGTCTTAAAAGTATTTTTAGATTATTTTAATTTGATACTATGTTGTTTTACCCTTCATCTAAAGACCTATATAAGAGTTCTCCCCCAAATCTCCCCCATTTAAGACCTATTCTCTTAAGAATCTAAAATAAGATCAAATCTCATCTCTGAAATATTTCTTTCTAGAACATTAAGAAGAAGAAGAAGGGTTCAACCTAGGGTTTCAAGTCAAGTTTCAATTCATCCATGGAATTCCCAACTCCAATTTACAAAGTTAGAATTCTCCAATTGAGTAAGGATTTTCTTTCATGCCATGGGTTCCTTTCAATGTTGGGTTATTTGATTGATTTATGAACTCTTATGCATGAATTGAAGTGATTGCATGATTTTAAGTTGATTTCCCATGAACCCATGCATAACCCATGTTTTCTAAGCTATGTTGATATAATGTGGGTCTCGGACTATGAATGATAAATGTACGAAAAAATGCATATCTTCTCTTAATGAAATAGATGAAAATGAATTTGAAGATGCACTGACTTTGAAATTATTATGAATCTTATGAATTATTGAAAAGAAAACATGTTCATGAAAGTATGTTTATGACTCAAGAAAGTTTATAGATGATATTATCTATATGTTCTATGAAGCTTGGCCACATGACATAAACGACATCTAAATTTGCCTTCAATGCTTTTCAGGCTATTTTTCTAAATTATGTCTTGATTAGTATGTTATCCGGATATGCCATCAATGATTATAGGCCACGATTTCAAAACTATTTCCATTAGTATTAGTAGGGCATCTCTAATATGAAGTGAATGAATCTGGGACTTAAAAGTTGTTATGAAAATATCATGGACAATGAAAGGTTTTCTCACACATAGTCTAAGGAGCTATCATATGATAAGGCATGCGGCGACTACCCCTGTCTCTTTATGAGAGGATAAGTCAAGACTTATAACAAATCCGTGGGATTTACGCTTAGCATCAAGAGGGTGTTGAGATGGAAGCCCTGATGTACTGGGTTTGTAGATGCAATCTCCTTATCCCTTACCTATGTGCCCCCATAGGATGACTGTCTAAAGTAGACATTAGCTAGTGGATCCACTTAAGCATAGAAGTTAATGGTTCTACCTTGGAAAGTAGGACAACCTTTTCCGGTGTGGGAGACACCGGGGGATCATGTAATATCTCATATGGACTCTATGTCGGTTAAGACAAATTCCCACAATAATAATAAACTAAGGTTACTTCAAGAAGAATCTCATGTGTGTTCAAAGATGATGTTCACTTGCATTGATCATGGTTTTATAACTTATGGTTTCTAACTCTCAAAATACATATTTTAGTTTGATCATTGCTTACTTATGAAAATGTCCCTTTTTAGCATGATTTCAATGTTTTATGCATGACTATCATACTTCGTACATTTTTTTTGTACTAACGCATATTCTTCCACTTTCTTTTATAAAACTATTAGACTTGAAAATGATGTTTTACTTCTTATGTTCTATTTCTTATGTTATGAATGCTAAGTGGCTTGTATGGGGTCCCTCGGGGTCCTATATGCCATGTTACATCTCGGGTGTTCCCCTAGGTCGTGACACATCTAGTACATCAGAATTAATTCAGGTGTAGCCTTTAGATCATGTTCCAAAACTGAAAGTAATGAAAGACTAAAAATAATAAATGTATGTCCTCGAAGCATGACGCATCACCTAAAGCTCGAAATCTCCTCAAAGAGTTGTAGCCACGAAACTTGGAATCCTGACTGTCAGACCCTACATTTAGGGAAATGTAGACAAGAGTATGTGTTAGTACAAAAATGTACCAAGTATGATAGTCATGAATAAAAACATTTGAAATTAAGAAAAAAAGGGATACCTTCATAAGATGCAATGACCAAACGAAAACATGAGATAAAGAGTTAGAAAACATGAGTCATAAAACATGGTAAATGCACATAATCATCATCTTCAATGTGTATGAGATACTTCATTGAAGTAACCTTGGTTCATCATAACTTGTTTGTGGGATGTAATCTTAATCGACATGCAAGACCATGTGAGCTAGTAAGATGGAATCCGGTGTCTTTCACACCGAGAAGGGTTGTCCTACTTGCCAAGGTAAGGACCATGAAATTTTAGCTATTTTGGATCAACAAGCTAATGTCTATATAGACAATCCTATGTTGGCTCATAGTTTATGGTACATGGGTAATCGCCACTTGTCCACTCGGTGCTAATCTTAACTTTCAAAGAATAGTTCTTAATCATATTCATCTTAGCTCTTAAATGAACATGGGTAATCGTCTCTTGTTCTTACATATGGCGATAGGGTAATCGCCTTTTGTCTTTCAATTAGGGAGAATGGGTAATAAACTTTTGCCTTAAGAGTAGTATAGCTTCTTAATATTTTGTTCATTTTAGGTGAAAATGCCTTTCAACCTTAAGAACCCTTTTTATTCGAGAAAACCTTTCACGTACATGCTTTTATGTTTATGAGAAATCCTTTCAACAACACAACAACGACATCATTATTGATACACTCTGAAAGAATCCTTAAAACATTTACATCAATTTCATAAGAACATGCATAATTCCATAGTTCACCTTTCATAGTTCAAAACCTAGATGCAATCATCAATTTCTAGAAAACATGGGTTAGACATGGGCTCTTGGGGGATCATCATAAAATCATGTAATTACATAAATTCATGCTTAATAGATCATAAAACAATCAAATACATCAATATTTAAGAGAGCCCATGACATGAAAGAAAACCCTAACCCAATTCGAGAATTCTAACTTTGTAAATTGGAGAATTTGGAATCTCCATGGAGGAAAGGGATCCAAGAATAAAACCATCATACCTCAATGCCAATTGCTTAACCTCAATGGTGGAATAGGAGAATTGATTTGCAAACACTAGCTTGGATCCTTCTTCTTCAAGATTTTTGGAGAGAAATATTTGAGAGAATAAATTGAATGGGTTAATTTTGGGATGAGAATCACTTGTATAAGGATTCTATGTAAGGGCAAAACGACATAGTATCAAGATAAAATAATTAGGAAAAAACCCAACTAACCTTGACTTACACGTGATGCGAACCCCCGGATGGAGGCCCACACGAGCCGTCAACGACTTCACAGGCCATGGTGGCAGTCGTGGTCCTTGACAAGTGGCCCGGGGGAAGGTTCCTTTTGGCCTTGCCCCTTCACGACCACTTTGACGAGCCGGTTGGCTCTTTGATGAGTCCGAGATTTGGACTCGTTTGGGGCTTGGTTTATATAGATTTAGTGTCCTCAAATGCTTAATTTGTGCCATAAACTAATTTTAAATCTTTGATTTTCACGTATATGGATTGAAGGAAAAAGCAAGGACATAACAGGCAAAAAGGAACAACACAAGCTGAAAAAATGGAGAAAAGCAAGTCTGACGATCACCAAGAGAACTCAGCGAATACCAGAGTTTCCCCTAGACCTCCTAAGTTTACAGAACACTGAGCCTGAAATGGGAAAAACTTAAGCGAACTACGTTCTCTAACGGCAAATCGCCAACTACATTGACGAAGAAAGATTGTGCCGCCTAACGCACTGATCAAGACTAAGATTAAATTGAATTAGCGATCTAAAGTAATAAAAGGTGCCTCATGGAAGTGATCAATAATCCTGATCTAGACCGCCTAAAGTTACAGTGTCTAAATGAGAAAAATATGAAGAAGAAAAGGGCGATGGACAAGAACGATAGGCGAGTCACCGACTGGTCGGTGAAGCCCAACTATCCTTGGCGATCAACCCCAAAATGCCATATCTCAGATCACTATAAATTGACTTTTGGAAAAGAGAGAAGGCATCCAGTCATTGTGGAACGAAATAGAGAGAACAAAAACACTATTCTTGTTGATTTTAAGCAATTTTGGCAAGCGATTTCAATTTGGTACTGTAATAGAAAAGACATTTTTAATCTTAGAACTTTTATTTTCAATACCCAGCTATGAAGCATGTATTAGGTACTGAATTTATTTCTTTTATGATGATTAACTAAAACCCCAATCTTGAGGGTTTGACAATGTGATTAATTGTTGAATTTGACTTGATAGGTGTTAGTTATTATCAATTTTAGTGCTAATTAAGAGTGGGTCTGACTTATCGTTGTTGTTTAACTACTCTATTGCATGTTTATTTCAATATAACTTAGTGTTTTATGCTTGCTTGAGAAAGAAGTGTAAAATTAAAGTGATAAGTTGGCAATCATAGTTGGTGGGTCATAATGGATTCAGCTCGAGAGAGTGAATCCCAAGAGTAATTCTATGTATCCAGCTAGAAAGGGTCGATATGGTGAGGTTATGGACTGGTCCTTTTTTTAGAGCATTGAGGTTCGAGAGAACTCAGTGGAAACGAGGTAGTTGTTTGAGAGAAAAGTGCATCATTTAAAGTTCATCTTACCCACGAAAAGCTAGCATTTTTGGTTAGTGATTTGCATCCATTGAGTTGAATTTAGCAATTGGTTAGTCAATCCCCCAAGTATCTTTCCCGTATTTGGTTGTTCCTAGTTATTTGTTGAGGTTGTTTTCTAATCTAAAACCCCTCACCCTGACATTGTTGTCACTCTTTAAATTTTATTAATAGGTTTCGAAAACTCCTATTCCTTCAGCTACAAAAATCACTATTATAACTTCATATTTGAATTCAAAATAAAACTACTATGTGGAATCGACCCCAACTCTATTATTGGGTTTATACTGCTTAACAATCATCTACACCTAATATCGAATGAGGTGTAGTTGATATGTTAATGAAAATGGTGTCGCTGCTGGGGAGTGGTGTTGTTTAGAATTCTCTTATCAAAGTTTGATTTGTGATTTTGTTGGATGAAGTGGAATCGATTTGATTTGTTTTGTGTTTTTGTTGGTTGTGTTGAACATAGGAGGAAATGAGTGAGGCAGAAATTAATGGTAGCCAAGTGGGCCACCAAGGTGATATTGATGATCTCAATAGTGTGCATAACCCAATCCAATTGAGTGGGATTGGTGCAATCTGTCTACCATCAACCGAAGAGAATTCTAAATTCCAAGTCACTAGCACAACTCTCCAACTCCTACAAATGAAGGGACTCTACAGAGGGTTGACTCACGAAGACCCACATGAGCATATGCAGAATTTTATAGAGGTTTGTGG
The DNA here is from genome assembly GCA_036250505.1 of Solanum acaule. Classification (NCBI taxonomy): domain Eukaryota; kingdom Viridiplantae; phylum Streptophyta; class Magnoliopsida; order Solanales; family Solanaceae; genus Solanum; species Solanum acaule. Next base: position 8,040 of record JAJOOR010047166.1, read on the forward strand.
TCCGTTCTCATTCACGAATGTATAACAAGAATCATTATGTCTCAGATTATTCCCATTATCTCTAATGGGTTAAGCTAGCAAATGGTTGGATGAGTTACCAAAGAATTCCATCACATCTTGGGATGAGCTACCTCAGTATTCAATGTGAGATTCTTTCACCCTTCGAGGATGATGAAACTAAGAGACAACATTCAAGGTTTCAAGCAATTGGAAGGTGAACCTATCCATGAAACATGGTTGAGGTTCAAGAAGCTACTACTTCAATGCCCATCTCACAAACTTCCAAACAATGTATTGCTCCAATTCTTCTATGAATTATTGATTCGATAAATAAAGGAGTAGCTGATCCATTGGTTCGAGGTGGAATAATTTTGCAATCGTTTGAGGTGGCTTCATTTCTTCTTGATAACATGACGAAAATTAATCAAGCATGGTACACTCAAGAAGAAAAGTTTCACCTTTTTGCTTTAGAATAACTCAAGAGCAACTTGATAAAGAAAAAGAAAAGGATGAGAACATCAACAAGATGTTATCCCAAATAGAGCTGCTACAAGAACAAATGTTCGAAAATATGGAAAAGCCCAAAGAAGAAAGGGGAGTGTTTAGAGTTGAGGAGGGTTCTTCCTTGGGCTATTCAAACTCGGGGGAGAATCAAGGTTGGAACTCTCACAGATATGAGGAGGGTTTCCACCCACGCTACTTGCACCGGGGTGGGAATCAAAGTTAGAACTCTCACAAAGAAGAAGAGCAGAGAAGATACTTTCAAGAATGGGCTGGGCAAAGTTATACTTAGAAAAGAGAGGATGATCATGAAAAGGATTACACTCAATCGAGTGAGAGCCCAAAGTCAAAGGGGAGTGCAAGTAGTCTCCGAATGGACGATTTGTTGTCTCGCATCCTTGACAAAGTTGAGGGCCCGGATTACTTGCTAAAAGGGATTAAAGCCGATTTCTCGTCATTAAACAATGGAGTGAATTCTCACGCTGATGCAATAAATCTACTTGAAGGTCATTTGAGTCAACTTTCGGCACAATTGGAATAAAAAATAATGGGGGACGGCAAAACCATACACATAACAACTTTGGTGGAGGATGGTGATAGATATCTGGTTGTGGTTACTCATAGTGAAAAGGTAGTGGTAGGTGATATGAAGGGTAATGATTAAGCACAGGCTCATTAAGAAGACAAAGGTATTGAGGAAGAACAGATACCCATCCAACAAAGCTTTGCCAAAGAGTTACAAAAAGATGCGGGAAAAAGCACCTTAATCTCCAAAGTGGTGCAAACTCTCCCCAAAATAACTCCTCCATTTCCCCAACGTCTCAAGAAGAAAAATGAGGATGAGATATTTAAGAACTTCCTATCGGTATTCAAGACATTATCAACTAATCTCCCACTAGTGGAAGCATTGTTAGAAATGTCGGGATATGCAAAGTTTATGAAGGAGTTAGTTAGAAAGAAAAGAAGCTTGGGATTCGAAACAATTTAAGTCTCTCATAGTTGTAGTGCAATTATGACCAATGAGATGATTAAAAAGAAAGAAGATCCTTGAGCCTTCACCATTCCTTGCACTATCGGTGTTCTCCGATTTTCCAAGTCCCTATGTGATTTGGGAGAAAGTACAAATCTAATTCCGTGTGCAATCTATAAACAACTTGGGTTGGGTGAACCGAAATCCACAACAATGAGACTTCTGATGATAGACTGATCAATCAAGCACCCCATGGGGATACTCTATGATATCTTGGTAAAGGTTGACCGATTCATCTTTTTGGCTAATTTTTTCATCCTTGATTGCGAGATTGATGCTTAAATTCCCATTATTTTGGGAAGACCATTCTTAGCAACCAAGAGAGCGTTGGTAGATGTTGAAAGTGGAGAATTAAATAATTGAGTGAACGAGAAAGAAGTCACCTTTAACGTGTGTAAGTTAATAAAGCACCCAAGAGATATTCATGTGGTTTTGACTATTGATGTAATTGATGAAGCAATGGCTATTGTGAGCCATTTGATGTGTATTAGTGAACCGCTTGAAGTTGTGATTGCAAACTATGATGAGTCCGAAGTCAAGGGTTACAATGAGATAGTAGCTGCCCTTTCAGGTTTGGGTGAATATTTAAAGACTCCATTAAAGCTGGATATTTGTCTGAAAATTTGAGAAAATCCTCCCATGAAGCCATCAACAGAGGAATCACAAAAGCTTGAGTTGAAAGTTCTCCCTGTCCATCTTCGATATGTCTTCTTGGGGGAAAATAACACCTTACCCGTAATCATTGCAACTGACTTACTTAAATGGCAAGTAAAGTTGCTCCATGAAGTGTTGAGAAGATATATCAAAGTGATTGGATGGACTATCGCTGACATTGTGGACATTCCACCCAGCATTTGAACTTACAAAATTCAACTTGATAGTGAGTGTTAAGCATCAAAGGAGATTGAACACACCGATGCAAGAGGTGGTGAAAAAGGAGATAATAAAGTGGTTGGTTGCATGGGTGATCTACCCTATTGCGGATAATAAGTGGGTGAGTCTGGTACAATGTGTACCAAAAAAGTAAGGCATCACGGTAGTTCCAAATGAAAAGGGGGAGCTTGTTTCTTTGAGACCGGTAACCGGATGGTGAGTATGCATGGATTACCCAAACTTGTGGACCGAGAAAGATTACTTTCCCATGCCTTTTATGGATCAAGTGCTTGATCGGCTTTCAGAAAGAGGATGGTATTGCTTTTTAGATGGGTACTCCAGATATAATCAAACCTCTATTGCTCCAGAAGACCAAGAGAAAACAACTTTCACTTGTTCGTATGGAACTTTTGCTTTCAGAAGGATGTTGTTTGGGTTATGTAATGCTCCAGCAACATTTCAACGTTCCATGCTATCTATTTTTGCTGTTATTGTAGAAGATTTGAACGAAGTCTTTATGGATGACTTCTCTGTTGTGGGTGATACTTTTGAAGCATGTTTGGTACACTTGGGGAAGGTCCTTCAAAGATGTGTGGAGATATACTTGGTCCTAAATTGGGAGAAATGCCTTTTTATGGTTAGGGAAGGTATAGTTCTTGGTCAAAAAGTGTCACAAAAAAGGCTTGAAGTTGAAAAGGCAAAGATCGAAGTAATTGAAAAGCTACCACCACCAATCTCGGTAAAAAGTATTCATAGTTTTTTGGGCATGCTGGCTTTTACAGGAGGTTCATAAAAGACTTTTCAAAAACTGCACACCCTTTGTGCAAGCTGTTGGAGAAGAACGTAAAATTCAACTTTGATGACGCATGTATGGCAACCTTTAAGTGTTTGAAAGAGAAATTGATTTCCACCCCGGTTATTATTAGTCCCAATTGGCCAGCACCCTTCGAAGTGATGTGTGATGCAAGTGGTACAGCATTAGGTGTCGTGTTGGGGCAAAAATGCAACAGTTATTCCATCCCATTTACTACTCAAGCAAAACTCTGAATGGTGCTCAGCGTAAGTATACAGTTACGGAGTAACAATTACTTGCGGTGGTATATGCATTTGAGAAATTTTAGGAATACTTGCTAGGCACAAAAGTGGTTGTACACACTGATTACGCTTCTCTGCTTTTTTGATAGCAAAGAAAGATTCCAAGCAAAGATTGATAAGGTGGGTGCTATTGTTGCAAGAATTTGATTTTGAAGTCAAAGACAAAAGAGGTTGTGAAAATCAGGTAGTTGACCACCTTTCAAGGTTAGAAGGCAAGGAGAATGATGAGCTAGAGGTGGACATAAATGATGCATTTCCTGATGAACAGCTATTCACGGTAATTCTACAACAAACTCCTTGGTAAGCTGATTTTGCTAACTATGTAGTATATGGATTGATACCAGAAGAATTGAACTTCTATCAACAAAAGAGGTTCTTGTTCGATGTCAAGACATACTTTTGGGATGAACCATACTTATTCAGAGAGTGCGCAGACCATATCATTAGGAGATGTGTGCCAGAAAAGGAATTTAATGAAATTCTCCATGCTTGTCATGCTTAACTGGATGGTGGTCATCATGGTGGAGTACGTACAGCCGTTAACATTCTTCAAAGTTGTTACTACTGTCCATCCCTTTACAAAGATGCTCATGAATTTGTTAAGATGTCAAAAACATAGTGGAGTGTCCAAAATACATGAGCAGCCTCTCAAACCTATTCGGATAGTTGAGTTATTTGATGTTTGGGGAATTTATTTCATGGGTCCATTTGTGAGTTCGTTTGGTAATAGGTACATTTTGGTGGCAGTAGATTATGTTTCTAAATGGGTAGAAGTTGTAGCACTACCAAACAATGAAAGGAAAAGTGTTGTTCAGTTCCTAAAACGCTACATCTTTGCTAGGTTCGGCACTCCTTAGGCTATTATTAGTGATGGTGGATTCCATTTTTGCAATTGGCTTTTTGCATCCAAATTGAGCAAATACAAGGTGCGACATAAAGTAGCAATGACATATCATCCTCGAACGAGTGGCCAAGTGGAAATTTCAAATCGGGAGATCAAGAATATCCTAGCTAAGACTTTAAATGCAAATAGGACTGATTGGTCTCAAAAGCTAGATGATGCTCTGTGGGCATATTGCACTGCCTACAAGACACCAATTGGTATGTCTCCATATCAGCTAGTTTTTTGGAAATCTTGCCATTTACCGGTTGAACTGGAACACAAAGCATTATGGGTATTAAAGGCTCTAAATTTGGATTGGGCCAAGACTTCAAAAGGAAGAGTAGATCAACTAAATGAATTGGATGAATTCGGGTTTAAGGCAAATGAAAGTTTAGCCCTCTATAAGGAAAAAAATGAAGAAGTGGCATGATCCTAAAATCCTTATAAGGGAGTTTCGAGTTGGAGATTGGGTGTTGCTATATAATTCTCAACTAAGACTCTTTCCGGGAAAGCTCAAATAAAAATTGTCAGGCCCATTTAGAGTAATACGGGTGTTCACACATAGAGCCATTGAAGTCGAAGGTAAAGAGGGCCCTGCCTTCAAAGTAAATAAGCAATGCTTAAAGTTATATTTTAGAGAATGCCATGAAATTTTTGTGATTGAAGTGGTGTACCTGGAAGATGCTTGAAAGCATTTTCACATCATGCCACGATGTTAAATAACGCGCTTCTTGGGAGGCAACCCAAGTGTTTGTAGTTTTGAATAATGTTTGTTAAATGTGCAAGTGTCGGTGATTTTGCAAGGCTAAGACTCCTTCGGCGGTTTGCCAAGTAAGTTCGGCGATCACGAAGTTGATTGCCTTCACGACGTCAACAGTTGGCTGAGACACTGGAACATTAGGCAAGATACATACACCACTCGGCGATTCGCCGAGGTGATTGGGTGACCCGACCTTTTCCGCCTTTTTGCACTAGCCTTGATAGCCTGAGTCTTAGATACTTTGGCGAGGTTTCACATCCATTAGGCGATGCTGTCACGACCCAAGCCTAGGGCCTAGACGTGACATGGCGAATGAGGAACCCGAAGGAACCCCAAACAAGCCTCTCAAACTTGTCATCACACTTCATCGGTCGCGGAAGTACATTCAACATTAATTAACGGGAAATAGGGACTAAG
>JAJOOR010047167.1:0-18470 GCA_036250505.1 Solanum acaule
CCCCCCCCCTATTCAAAGACTCTGTTAAAATTGGACATTGATTTGAAGAATTGAGAGAATCCTCCCGCAAAACAATGAACAAAAGAACCACCAAATCTAGAGTTGAAAGTACTTCCCTCCCATGTTTGATATGCTTTTTTGGGGGAAAATAATACTTTACCGGTGATCATTGCAGCTGATTTTCTTTTGTGGCATATTAAATTGCTCCTTGAAGTGTTGAGAAGGCATATCAAAGCTATAGGGTGGACTATTGCTGACATAGTGGGCATTCCTCCCAGTATATGCACTCACCAAATTCAGCTCGATAGTGATTGTAAGAAAAATGTTGAACATTAGGGGAAATTGAACCCACCGATGCAAGAGGTTGTGAAAAATGAGATAATAAAGTGGTTGGACGCAGGTGTGATCTACCCTATTGCAGATAGCAAATGGGTAAGTCTGGTGCAATGTGTACCGAAAAAGGGAGGCATCACGATAGTCCCAAATGAAAGTGGGGAGCTTGTATCTATGAGACCGGTGACCGGGAGGAGTGTATGCATGGATTACCGAAAGCTAAATTCGTGGACAGAAAATGATCACTTTCCCATGCCCTTTATGGATCAAATGCTTGATCGACTTTCCAAGAGAGGTTGGTATTGGTTTTTGGATGAATATTTCCTTTATAACAAAGTCTCCATTGCTCCGGAGGACCAAGAGAAAACAACCTTTACGTTCCCATATGGTAATTTTGCCTTCAAACGGATGCCGTTTGGTTTATGTAATGCTCTAGCAACATTTCAGTGTTGCATGCTATCTATTTTTGCGGACATGGTGGATGATTCAATGGAAGTATTTATGGATGAGTTCTCGGTGGTGGGTGATAGTTTTGAAGCATGTTTAGAGCACTTAGTACAAGTTAACAAAAGATGTGTGGAGACAAACTTAGTCCTAAATTGGGAAAATGTCATTTCATGGTTAAGGAAGGTATAGTGCTTGGTCACCAAGTGTCGCAAAAAGAGCTGGAGGTTGACAAAGCAAAGATTGAAGTGATTGAGAAGTTACCACCGCTAATTTTAGTGATGGGTGTTTGCAGTTTGTTGGGGCATGCAGGCTTTTACCGAAGGTTCATCAAAGACTTCTCCAAGATTGCACACCCTTTATGTAAACTCTTGGAGAAAGAGGTGAAATTCCACTTTGATGGTGCTTACATGGTAGCTTTAAAGCGCTTGAAAGAAAAATTGGTTTCCACCCTAATCAACATTAGTCCTGATTGGTCAGAATCATTTGAAGGAATGTGTGATGCAAGCTGCACAACATTAGGTGGTGTATTGGGGAAGAAATGCAACAAACTTTTTTACCCCATTTACTACGCCAACAAAACTCTAAATAGTGCTCAACGTAACTATACAGTTACTGAACAAGAGTTACTAGCAGTAGTTTATGCGTTTGAGAAGTTGCAGGCATACTTGCTAGGTACTAAAGTGATTGTTCACACTAATCATGCTGCATTGCGTTACCTGATGGCAAAGAAAGACGCCATGCAAAGATTGATAAGGTGGGTGCTTCTACTACAAGAATTCAACTTTGAGGTCAAAGATAGAAGAGGTTGTGAAACTCAGGTGGCAAACCACTTATCAAGATTAGAAGGCAAGGAGAATGATGAGCTCGAAATCAACATAAATGATGTTTTTCCCGATGAGCAGGTATTCACGGTAACTCTCAAACAACCTCTTTGGTATGCTGATTTTTTCCAATTATGTAATGTGTGGGTTAATCCCGGATGACTTGAACTTCTCCCAACGAAAGAGGTTCTTGTTCAATGTTAAGAAGTTCTTTTGGGATGGCCCATATTTATATAGTGAATGTGCTAACCATATCATTAGAAGATGTTTTCCGAAAGAAGAAGCCATTGAAATTGTCCATGCTTGTCATGCTTCACTAGTTGGACGTCATCATGGTAGTGTATGTACAGCTGCTAAAGTTCTACAAAGTAGGTACTACTAGCCGCCTCTCTACAAAGATGCTCATGAGTTTGTTAAGAAATGCACTCAATGTCAAAAACAAGGTGGAGTGTCCAAAAGACACGAGTTGCCTGTTATGCCCATCTTAGAAGTGGAGCTATTTTATGTTTGGGGAATAGACTTTATTGGCCCATTTATGATTTCGTTTGGAAATAAGTATATATTGGTGGCAGTAGATTATGTTTCCAAATGGGTGGAGGCTGTTGCTCTACAAAACAATGAAGGAAAAAATGTTGTTCAATTTCTTGTACGCTACATCTTTGTGAGATTGGGTACTCCTTGGGCTATTATTAGGATGGGAAATCCAACTTTTGCAACAAGTGGTTCTCAGCTGCATTGAGCAAGTATGGAGTGAAACACAAAGTAGCAACTCTGTATCATCCCCAAATGAGTGGCTAGGTCGAAGTGTCATATCGGGAGATCAAAAGCATCTTGGCTAAGACAGTGAATTCCAACAGAACAGATTGGTCTCGAAAGCTCGATAATGCACTATGGGCATATCAAACCGCTTATAAAGCACCGATCAGGCTGTCTCTGTATGAACTAGTTTTTGGTAAATCTTGCTATCTACCAGTTGAATTGGAACACAAAACACTGTGGGAATTGAAAGATTTAAATCAGGACTGGACAAAGACCTTAAAGGAGAGAGTACATAAGTTAAATGAGTTGGACAAATTCAGATTCAATGCTTATGAAAGCTCAGCCCTTTACAAGGAAAAGATGAAGAAATGGCATGATGCTAAAATCCTTAAGAGGGAGTTTAGAGTGGGAGATTGGGTGTTACTATACAACTCTCGACATAAACTCTTTCTAGGAAAGCTCAAGTCCAAATGGTTGGGACCGTTTAGAGTGATGCGAGGGTTTCCAAATGGTGCCACCGAGGTTAAAAGTTAAGAAGGACTTGCATTTAAGGTGAATGGGCAACACTTGAAGTTATACTTTGTCTACTGCGAAGAGATCTCTCTGATTGAGGTGGTGTGCTTGGAAGATGCTTAAGAGGATTTCCACATCGTGACGTTAAATGAGTCACTTCTTTGGAGGCAACCCAAGTATTAATGTTTAAAATAATATGTGTTGATTTTGCAGGTTAAGGATAATGTGCGAGATGAGGCTGTTATCGGTGAATCGGCGAAGCCGTTCGGCGATTACGACCTAGCCCGCCTTATGGATAGCAAAGAATGGGCTGAGATTTTGGAATATTCGGTGAGAGACCTGTATCACTTGGCGAATCACTGATGTACTTAGGAGACCCGACTTTTCTCACCCTTTCTACTTCAGCATTGGCAGTGTAACTCCGTGATTGTTTGGTGATGTTCTAAGTTCAGTATGCAATTTACCTATCGGTTTGACTACCTTTTGCATCTCTGCCAACTTGCCTATCCTGAGGGTGGCACACATAGGAAATAAGGGCGGGATGCCGCTCCGTGGGCACTTAGTGAAGATTCCTTGTTACCTCACTCTGCATGTTCACATACTAGAATTTTAGTTTTATTTGCTGGTTTTCTTTTATTGTATTGTTTTTCTTCTTGTTTCTTTCTGCAGTAGTGTCCATTCTCTAATCACATTGGGGACAATGTTGAGTTCTTTCGGTGGGGAGCGACACTTGGTCAGTGAATTCCTATTTGTTCTTGGACCCTCTGGATTGCGTTTAATTGTAGTTGTTCTCTTTTAAATTTGAGTATCGGTCTTGACCAATACTGATGACTTGAATAGTGCTCATAATCGAACAAAAATGAATGTGTGACTATGAGGAGGCCAAATGAAGTTGCATAGACAATATGTGAACCTTTTGCATCTCGTTGTCACTAGCTATTTAGCAAATTGTGTGTCTTGTGATGAACATTGCACAGTAGTGAAAGTGTGGAGTTTTGTTTGACATTGGTGTCAATGCCTGGTGTGACCAGCTTAGCATGAACCATGGCTGATAACACCTAGAATTTTCCCCGTTGGTCCGGTTCACTAAGTGATGCAAACTCTTGATATGATCTTAGGCAACTTTGAAGAGTGTGAAACATTTTGACATTATTCCTCTTTTTGTGGCCTACCTTGTGTGTGTGTGAACTACGCTTAACACCATTTGAGCCTTACCCTTTTCTTGGAAGAAACTTGATGAAAGTGTGAACTTTATTGATCCATTACACTTAATTTTCATGATTTGTGGTTTATGTGAATAGCCAACTTAGGCCAAAAGCCTAAGTTGGGGGTGTGGTGAAAAGAGAAGGTAAATCAACAAGTGTAAAGAAGTCCCCTCTTACCCATAGTTTTGAGAAAGATGGAACCCCTCCATACAAAAAAAAAGAGAGAGAAAGAAGAAAATAATGAAAAAGAAAAAGAATGAAAAATAAAAAGGATGAAAAAGTTGTGGAATAAAGTTGTGAGAATGAAAAAAGAAAATGGGGTGTCCAATAGTCCATGGGAGATGAATAATGGGGTAACTTGTGAGCACCAACGAGAATGATGAAGAAAAGGAAAGAAACAGTGTTCATACCACATTTCATGAAAATTACAGACATTGATCCTGAATCACCATACCTTTGCACTCATCCCCGTTACAAGGCTTAAAAAGACCTTTTTGATCTTGAGTGAACTAAAACAATTGTTGGTTGGAAAATAAGGGCAAACCTATGGGTAAAATCTTGCTTTGTGTTCATCGTTGTAAGTGTGAGTGTTGCATTTGATTCCAGAGCTTTAAATTGTTGAACCATTGTGTGTGAATATGGAATCCTTCTTTATGTGAGGGCATATGAGTACTTTTGTCGAACTTGAACCTGCATTAGGAGCAAGTATTGTGAACTTGTGAATCTTTGATAATGTTGAGTCAAAACTTGAATCTTTGAGTACACAGTTGATCCTTGCATGAGCAAGTTTAGTCTTTTTGTGTGCATTCATGATTGAATCTTGTGTAGCACTGTTTGAGACATCCTTTTTGAACTACTGAACTTGAGGAGATGCAAGAGTTTAAGTTGGGGGTGTTTATGAGTCCACAATTTGGAATCATTTAGGTCTTTATTTTGATAGATTTAGTGTCCTCATATGCTTATTTTGTGCCAACAACTGATATAGAATCCTTGATTCCAGCTATTGGGATTTAGGGACAAAGCATCGACACTAATGTGAAAAAAGCAACGATGCAAACTAAAGAAATGAAGAAATGAAAGCCTGACGATCGCCATTGTCACTCGGAAAATCGCTAGGTGGCTATCCTACCGCCTAAAGTTACAGAATGCTGAAGCAGAACTGGGGGTAACTTCGGCGAGCAGCAAGTCCACTCTATGAGTCACCAATGGTTTCGCCAAAAGTGCTGATGGAGATCCAAACAGGTGCAGATGGGCCAAATAAAAAGAGAAAGGGCGACTCGTGGAATCATTGGCTATCCCGATCAGGATCGCCCAAAATTACAGTAGCTGCACCAAGAAGAAGTGAAAAATGAAGGCGAGAGGAAGGACAATCGGTTAATCGCCGAATTGTCGGTGAAGCCTGACTTACCTCGCCGATTGGTCTTAAACAGTCACACTTCAGACTTCCTTAGATTGATTTTTGCTAGAGAGAGAAATAATATTTTTCAAAAACATGAGGAACAAAAGATTGAGAGAAAAAACCACTGCTAGAGATGTTTTCCTAGTGATTTTAGCAAGATTTTCTTGGAGATTATATAATAGAGGAGATATTTAGATGATTTTACTTTTCAATTTTCATTTGTACCCAGCTATGGAAGACATGATGGTGGTTGATTTTCCCTTTTTTACTATGATTGGCTAAAACCCTCTTCTTGGGGTTTTGACTATGTGACCAATTGTTGAGTTTTACTAAGTGGGTGTCTTTGATTTGCAAATAATGGTGTTAATTTGAACTGGGTCTGATTTGCTGCTGCGTTTTGAGGTCGTCTTGCACTATTAGTGTATCAAGCTCAGTGTTTTGTGCTTGCTTGAGAAAGAAGTACCGAACCAAAGTCGCAAATTTATCATCCTTAGTAGTAGTTCTCCATGATTTCAGCTTGAGAGAGTGAAACATGGAATCTATCATTTGTATCTAGCTTCAGAGAGTGAACTTTATGAGGAAAAGTATGTTTAGTGTCGATGTTCGAGAGAATTTGACAAAGATAAGGTAATTATTCGAGAGAAAATTACTTTACTTATAATCCGACCTACCCACGATAGAATATCCCATAAGAGGATCAATGTTCTTCCACAAAGTTGAATTAAATAATTGGTTGGTCAATTCCCCAAGTGTTACCTCACTTTTTGATCGTCTTGAGTTAAGTATTGAATTGGATTTGTAATTACAACCTGAAATTTTAAGTTTAACCCAAAAAGGTGCAGTAAGTGTTTAGTTGAAGAGTTTGTTGTCATACTTCTATAATTGAATTTGAAGAAAAAGCTACTCTTTGTGGGATCAAACCCAACTCACTCTGTTGGGTTATATTACTGACTAATGATCGTTTACACTTAGTATTTGATGAAGTGTCCTAATACATGAAATCAAAGTGTTAGGAAGAGTACTTTCCTAGGACATGCCCTCCATGAAGCTAAGGATCCAGGCAAAATTTTCCTATAGTACCAGCGTGGCCCCAAATCCTAGTTGAGGTTGTGCTAGCTTAACAAATACCGGCAGATGCTAAACATACTTAACCTCTATATCGGTCGCTAGTGCTAGTACCCATTCCTAACCTATAGGTCATACTCTATCTCCACTCCTAACTTAGGCTCCACTGGGAGGTATATGAGGTACACTCCCACCTGTAGTTGATGTCATCCTAGCCATATGAAAAGAGTGAAACAAATGGAGTTTAGACATTGTTTCAACGATCAACGCATGATAGAAACAAGAAACAAAGAAATATTCCATCAATTTTCTATAGCCTATCAAAGATTGGATATGGGTGTCATCATACCATTTGGTAAGACTCTACTAGAAACTTGCTCATTCACTAGTGATACTGGTGAACCAAAAGCTCTGATCTTGCACTATCGAGGGAGTCAGAAAACATTATTGCATTGAGAAGCCCTTTGGAAGGGAAAAACTCTAGTTTAGAGGTTTGGGTGGGTTATGCTTTTTTTTCTGTTAGATTTGTCTTGGTTAGTTTCTGTATATGTTGAGCTTGTTTTGAATGATACATAGGCTTTAGGATACTTTCATAGGTTCACATGTTTCTTAAACTCTTTATTACCATTTAGGGTTGCTTAGCTTAGTTTTTAAACGAAAAACAAAATTGAAGATTGAATCTTGGTCGTAGTGTCCTTAGAATTGGTTCTAAGTGGCGTGAAACTGAGGTTGTCGGTGTGTTTCTTCGTTTTGGAATGATTACATGCTTGCTTTTATATTTTTTAGCCTTTAGTTCATTAATTGTATTTATTCTTGGGCATTAGGCCATGAACTTGTACTAGTTAAAGTTTCAAGGTAGTACATATGTGTTTTGCCGGGTGTTAACCAAATGATTGTTTGATGTGCTGATTTTTATTGGGGGGCTGATGTTTTTGTATTATATTGTGCATTTGGTAATCACGTTTGAATTGTTTAATCTTGAAGGAAAACCTTGGCAATTCTCTATTCAGGGAATGAAAATGGTTTTCACTAAGTTTTCCCCATATGATGAGATTTAAAGGGATGGATCACTAGTTAAGCTAAAGAAATGAGCTTTTATTTTTTTTTAAAATGTAACATTTTTGGAGTTCTTATGACTAAAAACGGAAAAATACTTTGTTTATGAGTTTTTATGGATATTGGGACACTATTATACTAATAACACGAGATATCATTTTGGGCGGTCCATTTACTGAGATTCGGGTTATATTCCACTGCATTGTAGTTGTTGATAAGTCTAGGTTTCATTATGAGTGGGTTGAACAATCTTGCAGGCTTCTACTTTCCTACATTCATCACTTGCATCATATCATCATGCTTGTCTGACTTGTAGTGTGTGTTGTTACTATCTTGTACTTGAGTTTCCTACTCACTGTCTTATGTTGTTTTTTCCTCTTTTGTTGGTAGTTGATTATAGTAACACATAACCTTTCCATTGTAGTGTTAGAAATATCATGCTTCTCTATATGTATTTGATCTTTCTTAACTCTGTCAAACTATGATGCCTATTGAGTACCCCGTGTTTTGGTACTTATACTACATTTATGCATCTTTTTTATTTGCAACTCCGTACGAGCCACCTCAGTAAGCATTGGATCTCTTTTGGCCATCACATGTTCAGACTGTGGTGAGCTCTTGGTATCAAGAAGCTTGATATTTCCAAACTACATCTCCTAAAAGAAGTATAAGCGGTCATTTTAAAAAAAAAAACCTAATAGGGGTTTGAGTCAATCCCACAATGAATGAGGTCTACACATAGCTTCATTGCTTGTTTGTTGTACTTTTAGTCGATTTATTGTCGTAAGGGGCGGGGGGGGGGGGATTGTGCAATAAAATTTTGATTGAAAGATTGAAATAACAAGTTACAGATTAAGCAGAATTGTATATCTTTAAAATTTATATAAGATAAAACTCACATATTTGTTTTCCCTATAGGTCCTTAATGTCATAAACTTTATAGTAGTAACTGTGTCTAGTGTCTATCATGCAAAGTTGGTAAGTAAGATATAACCTAAGTGGATGGTAATGAAAATAAGTTAATTTCACCAGCCAACTTGGTCCATCTACGAATGTATGCTTTACTTACCCTTACCCTTGACCCTAGATTAGCTATCTCTTGGCTCATTCAAGCTATTAGATGATGGTTCGTAGCCTCAAATATCCATCGTATAATATCTTTTCATATTCGTTACTCCCTTTGTCTGGTAAGTAGTAATAAGGCAAGTTCTAATATAGGTCTTCGTTAAAAAATAATTAAAGCAAAGACGAAAACAATATATGCATAAACAATATTCATAAATTACTAGTTATTAGGTCTACTTTGTTGATTTCTCATGCTTCCCACAACCCTACTTGTGGAATTAGATATGATAACAGTTAAATTACCCTCAAAACAAGTTGAAAAAGTAAGCAGTCGTTAGCAATAAAAATATTCAACTAAGAGTCGGGGTGTAATCCCACAAGGAATAATTTCTCGGAAATTGAAAATACAAAGAATTACAACCTACATATTCGAATTTAAACTTAAGAATACACAATTATTTAAAAGATGGTGGTTTAGCAAAACAAATTACTATTTTACGAAAACAACTAACCAAGCCATGGATCATTAGGAGTTGGGAAATTCGCAAATCAACACTCATTCAACGATCCATTGACATCTCAACACGTCTAATTTAACCATAGGTAGGCTAGGTCATCTTCAACAATACTAATCTCCTTTTGCTCTCAAACTGTTATATCATGATATCACTTTTCTGTCTCAATCGTGTAATTCAACACAAAAACCTAATACCTTAATTTAGACCTCTCTTTCGAGCAAGCGGTGCATTCAACATTGAAATCCTAAATCTTCTCCTTTCGGTCTCAAACTCAAGACACAAAGCAAATATGAAATTATTAATCTAATTCTTCACATCATGGATTCTCTTTCAAGATACCCAAAAAGATAGAAAGCTATATTTGATTGTGCACTCTTAAATCATAAATTCAAACATGAAAATTAGACTAAACTCATTTCATGAATATTAAGCAAGGAATCAAATAAACAAACAAAAGAATGAGAAATCAAATATCCAAAATATTTGTCTATTGCTAGCGTAAAATCCCAATCTCAATTTGCAATTACACCCACAATTCATGCAATACAAAGCAAGAGAAAAGAGATGGGATAAGAAATATTACTATTAGAAACATAATCTTCATGTCACGACCCAGGGGTATACCCTAGATGAAACATGATGTATAGGACCCCGAGAGTCCCCACACAAGCCACTTAGCATTCATGACATACGAAATAGAAAATAGGAAATTAAAGACAACATTTCAAGTCCAAAGTTTTATAAAAGTAAAGCGGAAGTCTAAACAATTGGTCTCAATAGCCATCTAGTACAATAAAATAAAATAGGACCTAGAACATACATCATTTCCAAAACTGAAGGTAAGAAAGAAACTAAGAACAATGAAAGTCCGTCTTCAAAGCATGAGGACTCACCAAAGCTCGGAAATATTGAAATCAACCACTAGCCACGAAACTGAGAACCCTGACTGTCGGACCCTACATTTGGGGAAATCTAGGCAAGACTATGCATCAGTACAAAACAATGTACCAACTATGATATACATGCATAAAACATTTAAATCATTCTATAATAGGACATTTCATGACATGCGATTGATCAAGTTAAAAGATGATATAAGAAGGGTTAGAAAACATAATTCATAAACATGGTTCAATGCAAGCCAACATCTTTAAAATCCTTGAACATATATGAGATACTCCGTGAACTAACCTTAGTTCATTATTATTTTGGGAATTATCCTTAACAGTATAGAGACCATGTGAGCTATAAGATGATCCCCCGGTGTCTCCCACACCGAAAAGGGTTGTCCTACTTGCCAAGTAAGGACTATGAACTTCTAGCTTAAGTGGATCTACTAGCTAATGTCTATCTAAACAATCATCCTATGGGGGCACATAGGTAAGGGATAAGGAGATTGCTTCTAGAAACTCGGCCTCTATTGACAGGAGAACTTCCATCTCAATGTCCTCTCGATGCTAAGAATAAATTTGATGGAATAGTCATTTCTTACTTGTTCTTATTTTCTATGGAAGGGAATGTCATAATGCCAATCCAAGTTAAATCATAAGTAATCCATGGAAAGGTATCATTCAATGACCAATCCAAGCTAGGTTTCATTAGGTTTTATCTGTGATTCATTTAGGTGAGCAGACCTTTCAACCTAAGAATCCTTACTATGTGAGAAAACCTTTTACAATCATGCATTTATGTGTTTATGAGAAATCCTTTCAACAACACAACAACAATATCATCATTGATACTCTATTCTCAAAGCATCCTTAAAACATTTGTATATATTTCATAAGAACATGTATAATTCCATAATTCACCTTTCAACGCTAAAAACCTACTTTTAATCTTCAACATTTAGAAAACATGGGTTAGATATGGATTTCATCATAAATTCATTTAAATCTATCAATTCATGCTTGATTTTATAAAACTCCTCTTTTGACAACAGAAACCCATATCATATGATCATAATTTGGAAAACAAGGTGATTTCATGGGTTCATAGGGAAATCATTCAGTGTAATTCCTTTTGCTTTTACTTGGCTTGGCATGTTTCTTCCAGTGACTCTAGACCTAGCCATGTCTACAATCATATTGGGACAAGTTAGATATACTTTAATTAAATTCACAGGAACAATAGTTTGCAGAAAGACTCGCCGAACCAGTCGGCGAGTCGGCAATTAACTTTGGCGAGTTAGATTGGACTCGCCAAAAGGATGGCTTGGAATTTAGGTGACAGGAAGGGCCTTTCGGCAAATCGCCGACTACTTTTGGCGATTAAGAGGCAGTCCGCCGAAAGTTACAGTGAAATTTAACCTACATGGGTTCAGAAAAAGGGTAAAACAACAGACGTTTGGTGAGTCACCGAGTACCTTTGGCGACCTCATGCTTCTCGTTGAAAGTTACAGAGGCAAACCAAAAATTTATCATCTATATTACCTTAAAAGCATGAACTCCTAACTTGAATGTTAAATTAATAGAATATTCCTAACATAGGTTGTGACTTTTCCAAAGAGTTGTTACTTTTTCAATGAGTTGTGATTTTCCAAAGGGTTGTGATTTCTCGGAAAGGTCATGACTTTTCAGATAAGACACTAGAAACACTTGTTCATACTACCCTTTGTTGACTATAAATAGAGGGGCTTCCTCTCATTGTTCAACCACAATATTTTTTAATCTTCTACTCTTCTTCTTCTTGCATTTAAAAAAAAAATGTGTGATTTATTGTCGTTGAGTGAGTTAGAAGTTTTGTAGAATATGAGGTACCACTATTCTGATGAAGTAAATTGTTCTATCCTAAAGGGGTATATTCCATAACCTCGAGTGATTGAGAAAAATAATTTTGATGATATAGTAATTATTTTTTGGTTAATATATATATTAGTATGTAATGTTCCAATTTATGAAGTTAACATGATGTAGTCTAAATTTATTTATTTTTTAACAATTTCTCTTGTGATATAAACATATGGTTCTGAATATCTTTTTCCAAAATTATTTAACTTCTCAAGAGTTAGAGAATTGTCACAATTTGTTTTCTTGACACTCAAGGCAAAAGAATGACTTTATGTATCTATGGTCCTTGTGTGATTTAGATTGTTAGGAAGTTTTCCTCAAAATAGTTATTACTATATAAAAATTGCCCTTTTGTTTTAGTTATTTACTATTTCATAATATTTCAGTATTTTAGACGAAGAAAAGTTTATATGACTTGTAATAACGTCATACTCTAAATAAAAGTGTTATATATGTCACGAATGTATTATCAATTTAACAAGATCTTCTAACTTCAAAATATATTTTTTGAAATTGTTCCGGGTTCTTTTTAAAAAATAAAAACTCACAACAAATGTGAAAATATGTGAATATATATGAATCGCTTCATATTTATCATTTACCAAATAAATTTTATAAATAGTAATATGGAATAAACATTCTTATTTTGGCCCTACACTAAATTTAAATCTGATAACTATAAAAAATACAGTAACATTAAGTAAAAGTCTATTTATTTATGTAAGTATAAAAAGCATTCGAAATATAGCTACTGCACATTAATAATTTAGTTATAACATTATAAATTCTCTTAGTTATTACTTATTATTGTAAAAGTTATTCACACTCTTTAACATTCATTAGTTATAATATTATGAATTCTCATAGTTATTACATTGACTATTTCTATCTTTAATTTTTTCTTACATTGACTTTTGACTAATAATTTTTCATATTATTATATCACCCCTATATATGTGATAACATGTTGTTAGTTTTCTTTAGACGAATCATTCTTGGTTGAATAAATTGAAAATTGTTTATAGGTATATGAACTATATCTTTGTTGGGTGTAAGATAATCATGTGATTATATATATGATTTCACAGATAGAATATATTCTTTAATTTTAATTTTTAGATTTTCTGGTAAAAAAGAAGGAAACATTTCTCAGTTAACTATGGATAGTCAGATAACTATCTTTGATTTATGTACACAGTCGATCAAAAAGTCAAATATGAGAGCCAAAAACAAGAACACCATCTATTATGTTATAACTTATAAAATACAAAATTAATAAACAAAAATTAGTTCTAAAAAGTAATATGTAGTTGTTCTCTTCACATGTTCATATGACATATAACAGTTTAACGTGAAATACACATGCAAAACACATCTCGTTAGATGACAAGAAAAATAAACAAAAAATTATCGTCTATAAGGTAATATTACTAAGATACAACTAATTACATGATTGAACCTCATCAAATTGAAATAAATATATTCATTATTGCATTTAACTAATAAATTTTTTCATTGATCATCTTCATAGGTTCACGTGAATAAGATATATATATGATGATCGACATTGTACATTCACAAAAGAATCTGCAATATTCTTTTGTGCAAACTTATTATTGTAAAAGCTATTTACACTCTTTCACATTTATTAGTTATAATATTATAAATTCTAATAGTTATTACTTTGATTATTTCTATCTTTAATATTTTCTTACATTAACTTTTGACTAATAATTTTTCATATTATTATATCACCCCTATATATGTGATAACACGTTGTTGTTAGTTTTCTTTAGACGAATCATTCTTGGTTGAATAAATTGAAAATCGTTTATAGGTATATGAACTATATCTTTGTTGGCTGTAAGGTAAACATGTGATTATATATATGATTTCACAGATAGAATATATTCTTTAAATTTAATTTTTAGATTTTCCGGTAAAAAAAAGGAAATATTTCTCAGTTTACTATGTACAGTCAGATAACTATCTTTGATTTATGTACACAGTCAATGAAGAAGTCAATTATGAGAACCAACAACAAGAAAACCATCTTTTATGTTATAACTTATAAAATAAAAAATTAATATACAAAAATTAGTTCTAAAAACTAATATGTAGTTGTTCTCTATACATGTTCATATGACATCTAAACAGTTTAACGTTAAATAAACATGCAAAGAACATCTGGTTAGATGACAAGAATAATACACAAAAAATATTGTCTTTAAGGTAATATTACTAAAATACGACTAATTATATGATTGAACCTCATCAAATTGAAATAATTATATTCAATTTTGCATTCAACTAATAAATTTTTCATTGATCATCGTCATAGGTTTGCGTGAATAAGAGATATATATGATGATCCACATTGAATATTTACAAAAGAATCTGCAATATCCTTTTTTGCGAAGCTTATTATTGTAAAATTTATTCACACTCTTTAACATTCATTAGTTATAATACTATGAATTCTCATAGTTATTCCATTGATTATTTCTATCTTTAATTTTTTCTTACATTAACTTTTGACTAATAATTTTTCATATTATTATATCACCTCTATATATGTGATAACACGTTGTTGTTAGTTTTCTTTAGACAAATCATTCTTGGTTGAATAAATTGAAAATCGTTTATAGGTATATGAACTATATCTTTGTTGGCTGTAAGATAAACATGTGATTATATATATGATTTCACAGATAGAATATATTCTTTAATTTTGATTATTAGATTTTTCGGTAAAAAAAAGAATACATTTCTTAGTTAACTATGGATTGTCAGATAACTATCTTTGATTTATGTACACAGTTAATCAAGAAGTCAAATATGAGAGCCAACAACAAGAACGCCATCATGTTATACCTTATAAAATAAAGAATTAATATACAAAAATTAGTTCTGAAAAATAATATGTAGTTGTTCTCTTGACATGTTCATATGACATCTAAATAGTTGAA
This sequence comes from Solanum acaule, assembly GCA_036250505.1. Classification (NCBI taxonomy): domain Eukaryota; kingdom Viridiplantae; phylum Streptophyta; class Magnoliopsida; order Solanales; family Solanaceae; genus Solanum; species Solanum acaule. The sequence goes on from JAJOOR010047167.1 coordinate 14,940, forward strand.
CGTCAAATACACATGCAAAGCACATCTGGTTAGATGACAAGAAAAATACACAAAAATTATCGTCTATAAGTTAATATTACTAAGATATGACTAATTACATAATTGAACCTCATCAAATTGAAATAAATATATTCATTATTGCATTTAACTAATATAAAATTTTTCATTGATTATCTTTATAGGTTTGTATGAATAAGAGATATATATGACGATCGACATTGAATATTCAAAAAAGAATCTGCAATATTCTTTTGTGCAAAGCTTATTATTAAAATCATTGCCTAAATAAGAAATACTATTTACTATAACATATACTTTCTGAATTGGTAATCACGTGCAACGCACGTGTCGAAAAAATAGTACAATTAAAAGAGAGATAGGGACATTAGGCGAACCGCCGAATAGTTCGGCGAGCTCGACCCAACTTGCCAAACGGCTCAACGTGCCTATATTCAACCCATCTTCTCGAATTTAACCCCACAACCCCCGAAAACAAAATCAACGCATGTACTAATCAAATTAAAATAGAACCCATCACACCCAAAGTCTCAGGGTACTTAGACTTTTCCTAATTTAAACTCAATGGCAAGCACACACAACCCTACAAAATTTACTTCATTTTACATGCAAATTAGCAGGAATTCATCAGTTATGACACTACATGAAAGATACTCAAATTATAACAGGCAACTTATATCCTGACACCACCAGAGAGGCCCAAGACACTTCAACATTATAAAATCAGTTGCATAAGATTACAAATACCAAGAGTAAATGTGGGGTTTGAAAGACTAACTTTTCTTCCTATTGAAACAGTTATGCAATGCTAGGCGGCATAGTAATCTAATTCCAAGAACCAATCTACCACTTAAATACAGTAATGAATCACGAAATCAAGGAAATATTAAGCTGGTGCAAGTTTGCAGAGGGCTGCGAAACTGAAGAGGAATGAGAAGGGTTGAAAATTTTACAGTTTTGGCCTTATAAAAACCGTCCAAATCTCACCTGTTTGGCGACATTAGTCATGCTAACTGGATTATTCGGCGGTCTGCCAAGTAGTAACTTACCTCGCCGAGCTTACAAGACCTCTAATTAGTGTGGAGATCCAAACGATGGATTATCTCATGGTCGCCGACCGTATCGGCGTTTCGCCAATAATTTCTTGAGCTCGCCAAGTTTTACAGGCTTCAATTTAAAGATTGCCTTGAGCTCAAAGGCGGTGTAAATCGGGATCATCAACCTTGTCGGCGATACGCTGATTAAACCTTTAGCTCTCCAATTCCTGCACTTTCCAAACATTTTCCACACTTTAACCTGCACAATCAACGAACCATTATTCCAAAATAACAATTTGGGTTGCCTCCCTAGAAGAGCCGTAGTTAACGTCATGGCACATAGCTAGTCCTTATTTATCCCTCATTAGTGGGTTCGACCTTAGTTTCGTAAGGACACCTCGCTTTTGGCTCTGGATAGAGAGAAGATAGTACTTGGTCCATTTGGGATCCGAGTAGATGAATGAGAATGGAGTGGGAAGTTGTTATTTGGTTTATCATCAAGACATTCTCCCTCAATTCCTCTAATACCATATCCTGCTCATTGACTTTTTGGAGCAGAAGTGAGAGCATTGCTTCGATCTGTCCATCCTTCTTGTTCTTAAGTTTTCTTCGTTCATGAGGAGGAACATAGCGCCCCTTTTTGCACTAAACTTCAAGCTCCCCAATTTTCTTGTTTAGCTCATCCAACTGTGCTAGCAGGACTGCTAAGCTGAAGTGTCTCTTTTCTATTGCTTGATTTGGCTAAGTGAAGTTATCAAGCAATTGGGCGGCTAACACACAGGGTTGTCGTACTAGACTACCTTGGACAAGTTGATCAGCCAACATTTTGTTCCCTGGACCCAAACTTCTATAAAAGCATTCCAGAAGGACTACATTGAGAATTTCAAGTGTAGGGCATTGAATCAGAAGTGCTTTGAACCTCGACCAAGACTCATAAAGAGGTTCACCTTCCAATTGCCTGAAGGTTAGAATTTTATCTCGGAACATCTTTACTTCCCGCGGAGAAAAATCCAACTAATTACCAACAATTAAAAACAAAACTTAAAATTAAGTCAATATTACTACAACTAACAAGAACAAAAATTCAACTTAACTAAAGATTCTCAACTAACACCACTCCCCGGCAGCGGGGTCATTTTGATAATTGTTTATCGCGGCTTATCAAGACAGTATTTCCAATTCAAATGACAAACGGTCGCGAGTAGTAATATAACCCAACCAAGGGTTAGGGTCGAGACCTAAGGGAGTAGTTAACAATTGAGAATACAATAGTAAAGTAAAATATTGTTCTAATTAATCATAGTTATAAATATTAACGAGCGAAAACATGCCAAATCAAATTGTGACACAAATGTGTCAATTATCTATGGGGGTTTGTATCGTGTAATGAACAAAAATAGTGAAAATATAAAAAGAACGAATCAAGGAGATGGGATTCTTAGGATGTGATAGAAATATGGGATAAACTAGACTATCGGGTACATGCTTTTGATAGTAAATTGTTGAACATTTGTGAGTAGGCTAGACTTTAGTGGGCATAAGCTTTCTCTCGAACAACTTACCCTGAATCAAATCGGTTTCATTCGAACACTAATTTGCTGCATTAAGTACAACCTCTACCTTATCCCATTCACTCTCTCAAGTTGAATGAGTGGGAGAAGGACAAGGGTTAACTCTCTCGAGCTGAACCTATGTCGACCCAATTCCACAAGTTTTCAATTTAGTGTTCTTAATTTTACAACCTCCCTCTCGAGCAAGCCAAAAACAATAAGATGAAATCGTATTTGCAACTACAATCCCATTAAGTTCATACACAACTACTAAACGAAATCACATTTAATCAACTAATAAACTATTAACAAGCAAGACCCAACAGTTAATTTAACTCTTATTCACATAATCACAGCCGAAGAATTGGGGTTTTAGCTAGACATGTAAAAGAGATAGAAATTGATACTGATAGGTGTTTCCATCCAATGGGTTCGATAAATTAAGTCTGAAAACATGTCAAGAGTGAAGAATCATGGAGACCCACGTCCAATTTCTTGGAGTTAAAAAGCTTTGAAACTTCAAGGTTCAAGAACAAAATCTCCAAAAACCATTCAGAACTAAGAACTCTAAAAAACTGTAAAAATTCTATAATAAATTATAGTTTTTGAAAATTTGTACTGCGAATGATCACTCGGTGCAGAAAGTCTGGATCGGCGATTCGCATTTTGGTCAATTTCGTCACCTTTCTGCTTTATCCTTTAGCCTCTTCGCATTTTGAGTCGTTGGGTGATATGGTACACTCACAAGCCGCGACTCTCACAGTCAAATCATCAACAAAAGTTTGGAGTGGGGTCAGTGCAGCAAGGATGGCACTTTCAATCATCCATGAGATTGCAACCTCTAATTGGGTAGCCCTCACATCAGCCATATGGGCTAGGTGTCCCATCTTCAGGATCATATCCTGAGTAATCCTGGTGGGCTGGGA
>JAJOOR010047168.1:0-15546 GCA_036250505.1 Solanum acaule
TGTTGAAGATGAAGACTTGGTGAGTCCTCATATATTCGAGGACAATACCCCATATGTTCTTTTATGTCTTTTTAGTATTGTTTAAGTTGTGTATGGGATTAGTCCCGAATTTTGTACTCTAAAGTATTAGATGGTTTTGAAACATCATGTATAAAGTTTAGAAAGTCTTCCGCTTGCTATTGTTTTTATTCTTTATGAAATGTTTTCTTGGTAAAGAAAGTTTTTAATTCCTTATGGTTTTTGTGTCTATGCAATGAATGAATGCTAAGAGGCTTGTATTAGACCTCTTCAAGGTCGAGTACGCCGGTTACGACTAGGGGGTGATCCCGGGTCGTGACAAAGGGATTTAGAATTTGAAGTTAATGATTGGGTCTATTTGAAAATCTCACCTATGAAAGGTGTGATGAGGTTTGGCAAGAAGGGGAAACTTAGTCCCCGATATGTGGGCCCGTATCAAATTTTGAAGCATATTGGGAAAGTTGCCTATGAATTGGACTTGCCAAATGAGTTGGCACCGGTTCATCTGGTATTTCATGTTTCTATGTTAAAGAAGTGTATTGGAGATACGATATCTATTATTTCCCTAGAAGGGTTGGGAGTTGATGAAAGATTTTCCTATGAAGAGGTCCCGGTAGAGATCATTGACCGGCAAGTCAAGAGATTGAGAAACAAGTAAATAGCTTCCGTAAAGGTTTTGTGGAGAAATCATTTAGTTGAGGGTGCTACTTGGGAGGCCGAGGCCGATATGAAGTCCTGATATCCTCATATATTTCCTTCTACTCCTATTCAAGCTTGAGGTAATTATTTCCTCTTGAGTTTTAGTGTTTGGGAGTCATGTGTGTTATATGAGCTTTTCAGGATTTCCTTATGTTATGCATGTTCCTTGTGAAATTCATGTATGAGAAAATGAGTTTTCATGATTTATGTTCCTAATGTTGTTGTACATTTAGTATAAGTTGCCTATTTGACTTCATGAGATGTGTTTATGAACATGCTTTAGTATGCTTTTGAGAGTAATCGCTTATTGTCTCCATGATGTTGTGTTGAGCATTATTTTAGTTGGAGAAGTTATTTCCTCCTATGATTATGAGAAATATTGAGTTTCATGCATATTGGGTTGCTAGATGTAGTTCCTACTCCCTTGTGTTGCATTGATTATGTTTTGAGATGGAGTTGATGTTTCCACCTTTGAATTGTGCATTTTTTTTATGTTTCATTCATGATGGGCTGCTAGTCTTGAGTCTTTATTTCCGTAAGGTGTCTAGATCATCATTCGAGGATGAATGTTCCTAAGAGGGAGATATTGTAACACTCCGGAAATTAGTAGACCTATCTAGATCTTGACGTTAGGGTTAGAGCCTTGAACGTACCTTCTCGTACCTTAAAATTCATTTTTAGTGTTAAGAACGTCAAGGCCTAAACCCCAAGGACTTGGGTCCTTGAGGAAAAGACATAGAAGGCTGCCAGGCATTGACCCACAGAGGGCACCCACTCCTCGTGGGTCAAGACATGCTATGCGGTAGGCAGTGTGTAGGCATATGTAGGTCAAGCCCCACAACCGCGACCCACGCTTCACCAACACGGGTCGTGGGTCCATCCACCGTCCATAGGTGAGGGGGTCGTGGGTCACACCTAGAAGGCTGTTTTTGGGAGTTAGTTGAGGGGTAGTTTAGGGTTTTCCATTTTAATTAACTATTAAGTGACGTCATTTTTTATTATTTTAGACTAACTATATAGGTGTTTTAAGCCCCAAAACTAAGTTATCTAAATCATAACTACCAACTTCCCAAGTCAAATTCAATTTCCCCCAAAATTTTCTCTCTAGAACTCCAAGGAAGAAGAAGAAGATCAAGCTAGGGTTTGAAGTAGAGACATTTTCCACTCAATTTCGTAAGGATTCTTCATTGAGGTATGGTAGTCTTTGATCCATGGATAGTTTTCATCCATGGAGTTCCTCCAAACTCAATTTCAAACAAGTAATTTCCCCAAAAAAGTTAGGGTTTTACTCCAAGTCATGGATTCCTTTTTTAAATGTTTCTATTGATTTAATTACTTTATATTATGATTGAATTATTGTTTTTTTATGGTTTTATGATGAAATCTCCCAAGAATCCATGAAATCCCATATTACCCAATATATGTCTTTGTGATGTGAGTGACTTGATGAAGAAAGAATACTATGAGATTGTGCTTATAGTAATTTAGCTAATTGAATCATGTTATTATCCATATCTAATGTTGTAAATCTATATGTATTGGATGGAAGGTTATCCTTGACCCAAGAAGGGTAAGCATAAGAATTATACATGATTGTAGACTCATTGTATATGCTTTATGAACATGATTATAATCTAATTGTTGTGTTGATTGACAGTTAATCCTCATAAACACATAATGAACATGATGTGAAAGTTCTTCTCACAATATGATGATTCTAAGGTTGAAATTCCATTCTCACCTATTGAATCTATGAACTATTTTATGAATTGTGTTGGATGAAGAGTTAAGGCACTCTTCCATGCAAGTAAACTCAATTCAAGACTAAACATGTAATTGTGGGAAGTAATGCTTAGCAACGAGTGGATATTAAATATGAGAAAGAAGCTCTCCCATTAAGTAAGGTCGGGTTTCTAAAGGTAATCTCATGAGATGGAAGCTCCCCGGTTAAGTAAGGTTGGGGTTTCTAGTAACAATCTCCTTATCTTATAACTATGTGCCCCCATAGGTCATTTGGCTAGTGGATCCACCTAAAATCTAATACATTTTATTTCTACCTTAGGCAAGTAGGACACCTCTTTTCGGTGTGGGGCATGACACCGGATTCCATGTTAAGCTCACATGGTTTATGCCGATTAAGGATTATTCCCAATGTAAACAAGAAGATGAATTATGAACGATGATTGCTCAAGAAGCTTTACTTAGCATGGGTAGGATTGTGGGATCTTACTTATGCACGGCACAAGTAGACTTTGACGGCATTCATAGTATGTTTCCATTATGTTGTGATGATCTATATATTGAATATGCTCATGACTCTTGCTTTCACACTAATTTTCATGATGATTCTCAAACTTGGTAAAGTGCATTCTCTTCAACTAAAATGTCCCTTTTTAGCATATTTTCATGGTTTTGTGCATGACTATCATACTTAGTGCAATTTTTGTACTAACCCATATTTCTCTACATTTTCTCCAAAGTGTAGGTTCCAATTCTTAAGGCGATTAGCTCTTGGTTCAAGCTTGGATTGACTATTCTCCTTGCTTATGGTGAGTCCTCATGATTCGAGGACGGGACTTTTCATTTGAGTTTCTTTTTAGTACTTTCTCTTTTTGGATTATGTTGTTGGGGCTGTGACCCTATTTTGACTCATGAATTGTAAAAGATGTCTAAATGAGACAAGTTAGACTTCCGCTTTTCTTTTATAAAGACTTTTGGACTAAAATGTGTTTTTACTCTTATTGTTGTATTACTTTATGTCATGATATGCTAAGTGTCTTACATAGAGCCTTTCGGGGTTCTATGTACCTTGTTACGTCTAGGGGGTACCCTTGGGTCGTGACAAATACAAACTACATTAAATCAACACCCAACCCCATTTTAGCACCCCCAAGATCTTGGAGTTTTGGGCACGCATCACAAAAATTTAAAGAAATTATACCCTCCATGAAAGCAACCATGGATAACTTGAAATCAATAAATTACAAGTAAATCCACTTTGAATTCAACTTCAATTTATCAAAATTAAACACTAAGTTGTAAAACCCCAAATACTAGAAAAAGTGTTCTTTATAGGTAAAGTCTTCTCAAACTCTCTAAACCTCTAAAAAGAGAACTTCCTGAACTATTTTCCGAACTCCCAAAAAATTATATTCTTTGGGCTATTTATACTTTCCCAAAATTTGGCCCAAAATCCACTTTACGGCCAATCAGCAACATTAGTCGGGCTCACCTAACCTGCTCGGCGAATTGGCCTTTTTATCCTCAGCTCGCCTTGTGATGCTATAGGCTTCAGGTGTTTGAACCTTAGTTAGAGAACTTGATTGAGTCAAACTTTCACGTTTGGCGAATTACCAAATACCACCTTGGTTTTCCTTTAGAGCATTCAATCTTTGCACTGCGCACTGCCGCTTTGGGCTATGTGTATCAAGATCACCATTCTTGTTTGGCACATTGTTGTTCCTACTAGAGTCTATCAACCTTCTTTGATAGACAAGAGTGCTATGCACTATCGATTTACGCGAGGTCATGCTCAGTTGGAGTTCCTCCTTTCTTGTTAGGCGATCAGTAATGTTTAATTTGGAATTCTTTTTGTATATTTTTTGTCATTCTTTTAAACATCAGTCCTTTCCTTGTTCAATTGCCTTCATAGCTAATAATCATCAACATTCTATCAAAATAGGAAAAAATTAGGCATTGAGGACACTAATTATTGAGATAAATGGACCTTAAATGAGTGAAAATCTACCACTCATCAACACCCCAACTTAAACTTTTCCTTGTCCTCAAGTAAATCAAGAACACAGTAAGCTCAATAAGGGTGTCTACAACACTACTCAATGAGAGCTAACATGCAAGTGCCATAGCAAGACTACTCTCAATAACATGTTACCCTCAATCATGATAAAATAAAACCTTTAAATGATGACTAGCTAGTCTCAACACAAGCTCAAGATCATTTTAGCTTCTTGTCTAATGCAAGAACATGTTTCAACCAATGCATTAAAGTTCCCTCACATCAAGAACGATTCCATGCTCTCACAAAGCAATTCAAAACTCTCACTCACTCAAAAGATAAATACATGCAAGCTTTGTCCCATAGGTTTTCCCATATTTTCCAATCATCACACAACCTAGTTTATACAAGATTTCAAAGATCTTTTAGGCTTGTAATGGAGCAGTGGGTTAAGGTATGTCAATTTGGATTGGTAACTTGTACTTTTTCAAAGCATTGTTGCAGTCATCATTACCTCTTCTCAAGTTCTTTTTCTTCTTTTTCATTTGAGAACTCAAACCTTGACTTGTCACTCAATTTATTTGGAATTCCTTTTTTACTTCCTTCACTTCACTTCTCTTTTTCATTTTCATTTTTCCAAGCCATTTGCATCACAATGATGATTTTTTATAAGGAGGGGTTCCTTCTTTTTGCTACACTTTCAAATTTCAGTCTTATTTCATATTTCTTCGCCCTTCACTTGGTTTTCTTTCATACTTACTTTCCACACCCCCAACTTAGGCTTCTGGCCTAAGTTGGCTATTAAAACATAACAATGCTTCAAAAAGGATTTTTTTTTTGTCAGAAGGTAGGGATAATTTGGTTCAAGAGGCTTCTTGTCACGACCCAAGGTACACCCTAGTCGTAACATGGCGTATAGGACCCCGAGAGACCCTATACAATCCACTTAGCATCATCATACAAGATAATAGAATATAAAGAGTTCAAAAGACAATTTTATATCATAAAGAATTTGACAAACAATGGAAGTCTATCATAAGTCTCAAACCCATCTAGTACATCATAAGGAAAGTGGTTGGGACGTAACCCATACATCACACAGAAGTTTTGAAAAGATATACGTATAGCAGTAAAGAGTCTCGGTCCTCCGAATATGAGGACTCACCAATGTTCAAAGCTCAATAGGATCAACTTGCCACGAGAGTGTGGAATGGAAGCGTCAGACCCTATATTAGTGAAACAATATAGGCACAAGTATGCATTAGTACCTGGAATGTATAAGTATGATAGAAATGCATAAGAGTTATTAAATCATGCTAAAAAGGACTTTACATGACATGCAATGAACAAGTTAAATCATAAGATAACATGTTAGAAGACATAAGTCATAATCATTGTCAATGCAAACGAAACATCTTTAAAACATATTTGAGACACTTCTAAAAGTAACCTTAGTTCATTATTGTGGAAAGTTTTTTATTTACCGACATAGACCATGTCAGCTATAACATGGAATCTGGTGTCTATCCCACACCGAAAAAAGATGCCCTTACTTGCCAATGTAAGAACAAAAAACTTCAGCTAAAGTGGATCCACTAGCTAATGTCTATCTAAGACAAACCTATGGTGGCACATAGTTATCGGACATGGATAATCACCACTTATCCATTCGGTGATAGCATAAATCCCACGAAATAGTCATTAATGATATTCATATTGTTATACATGGAAATGTACAATCAAGTAGCCAATCCAAGCTAGAGTTCATTTAGAGTAGCTCCTAAATCTTGATACAAAGTTTAGTTGAGAAAACCTTTCAACCCCATGAATCCTTCGTGTGAGAATAACCTTTCACAATCAACAACATCGATTCTTTACTCTTAAAGCAATCTTAACTCATTTAAAACAATTTCATAAAAGCATGCACATCTCTATAATTTCATAGTTCATGAGTTTATCATAAGATCATGCATGGTTGAAAAGCATAATTAAAGCATGGGCAAGTGAAATTTCAAATAAATATCATAGATTATCATCAAACAATGCATTAGGAAGCTTAATTGATCAAAATAAATCATAACTAAAAGAAACCCACATTACATGAATCAAAACCCTAATCTGATAATTGGAGAATCGAAGTGAAGACTTGAAATCTTTGGGAATCCCATGGAGGAAAGGTCTCCATGGGTGAATGCAGACATACCTTGATACCAAAGCCCGAGAAAAATGGAGAATATGGAGATTTGAATGAAACCATGACTCTTCTTCTTCCTTAGGCTTGACAAAATTTGGGAGGAAGAACTTGGAGAACTTTTGGGATTTAGGAGAATATGTTCAATTGAGTAATTTGGGGGTTAAAAATGTTTATCTTGTCCCTAGGGTAGAAGGTAAAACGAAGGGTTAAAATAATTTGGAAAAGACCAAAAAGCCCTTAAAATAAAACTTTCAAACCTCACCGACGGTTTAGACCTACATTCTATAGAACCTACTACAGACCATCCTAGTCGACCGTACTAAAATTTGGGCCCCCAAATGATGGGGCCCATGTACGGTTGGTAGGTCTACCAATAGACCATACATTGCCACCATAGTTCCTAAAAATTTCCCTTTTTTTTCACTTAATTTCCCTTGTCATTTATGGATGCCACCTACAGTCTATATATGATTCTACCAACCGTAGGTGAGAGCTGTAGGTCATACCTGCAACCCAAAAACTGCATTCTCCATTCTTTTCAAATTTGAGATGTTACAATATCTCTCCCTTGGGAGCATTCATCCTCGAATGGGACTCAAGACATCATAAGAAGGGTAAGAAGAAATTCGGGTAGCCCAACATGAATGTAATCACATAAATGCCCATATCAAGAAGGAAAATCAACTCCAAGCTAAAGCATATCCAAAACATCATCTCATAAGGTCTATATGCAGATCTTACTCAAATGGACATAAACATGGAGAAATCAATCAAGCTAACTTATTTTCACAAAAATCAGGTTTTTCATGAATATAAATAAATAAGGAAACATAAGAATAACTAAGATACATGAAACTAAAAAAGTAAAGTATGAGGAACTAAATACCTCAAGATAGAGTAGGAATGGAGGGAAAAAGATGAGGATAATGGGACATTATATCGGCGTAGGCCTCCCAAATAGCACGCTCAACCAAATGATTCCTCCAAAGAACCTTTATGAAAGCAACTTCTTTGTATCTCAACATCCAAATTTGCCAGACACTCAGAAAATTGAGGCAGTGCAGAACTGGCCTAAACTCACATCTCCAACTGAGATTAGGAGTTTCTTGGTATTGGCTGGTTATTATAGAATGTTTGTCGAGGGGTTCTCATCCATTTAATCCCCTTTGACAAAGTTGACTTAGAAGACATCAAAATTTCAATGGTCTGAAGCTTGTCAGAAAAGATTTCAGAAATTGAAAACGCGGTTGACTATTACCCTAGTGTTGACCTTACCGGAGTGTACACAAGTCTTTGTTGTGTATTGTGATGCGTCCAGAGTTGGATTGGGTTGTGTATTGATGTAGAATGGCAAGGTTATAGCTTATGCCTCCAGATTGCTTAAGATTCACGAGAAGAATTTCCCAACCTATGATCTAGAGTTGGTTGTTGTAGTGTTCGCTTTAAAAATATAGCGTCACTAAATCTATGGTGTTTATATTGATGTGTTCACCTATCACAAGAGTTTACAATATGTATTCAGTTAGAAAGAGCTTAATCTTAGACAGAGGAGATGGTTGGAGTTACTCAAGGATAATGACATGAGTATTCTTTACCACCCAGCTAAGGCTAATATTGTTGTTGATTCTTTGAGCAAGTTATTTATGGGTACTACTTCCCATGTTGAGGAAGGCAAGAAAGAGTTAGCAAAATATGTGCACAGACTTTCACGATCGGGAGTCGGATTAATGGATTCTAATGAAGAAGGAGTGGTGGTGATGAATGGGGCTGAATAATCACTAGTGTCCGAAGTGAAAGAGAAACAATACCAAGACCTTATTTTTCTTGAATTAAAGGCTTATGAGTCGGGGATTTTGACTCAATTGGAGGTTTATTTTCATTGTTGTATTTTCCTAAATGCCTAATTTATGCTCTAAACTGATGTTAAAGTGTTGATTTGCAGCAAAGAAGGCAAAAGAGAAAGGCAAGGACATTACCGGGAGAAAATGAGCGTAAAACTAAAGAAGGGCAATCTTGATGAGTGCCAAGACCACTCGGTGAACCACCGAGTAGTCCTTCACCTCGCCAAAAGTTACAATGCGCTAGCCCTTGGACAAGTAAAATTCGGCGGTGGATCATACTCTTCAGCAATGCGCCGATTGGATTGGTGAAGAAGCCTCAGCCCGCCTAAAGTTACAGAATAATTAGTGAAGATGTGAGCATAACGGTGACAAAAAGGGATAGTTGGTGCATCGCTGACTAGATCGGCACACCCGACTTAGATAGCATAAAATCATAGCATAGATAGGGTGAAGACTCAAGCCAAAATGGCGATGGACTGGGGTATTTGGCGCGTCGCCAACATGTTCGGCAATGCTCGACTAATTTCGCTGAATTAATCCAAAGGCAAAAATCTGGGAGCATATAAATTGAATTTTGAAAAGAGAAAATGGTATCCAGACTCGTACTCTCTTTGGTTTCTGATCTGGAACACCAAAAGCACTGTTCTTAGTAGTTCTTGAGAAGAATTTCGAATTGGATTTGATTTTAAGTTGATTTAAGGCATTGTGAAGACTTGAATTTTATTACCCAGGTGATGGAGACTATAGTTGGTAATATTTTATGACTTTTTATAATGTGTGGCTAAAACCCCTATTCTTGGGGGTTGTGATTAATTGCTCTAATTAGCTTATGGGTGTTTTAATTTACTATTCCTATGTTGATTTGAAGTGGGTTTGATAGTTAGTTGTGTTTTAATCTATGGAATGTAATTGAAATTGCAATTTTAACTTAGTATTCTAGCTTGCTTGAGAAAGAGGTTTTAGAATTAAGGTTATTGATTGATGATTGTAGTGATTGGGTTATCGTTGATTCAGCTCGAGAGAGAAGAGTCTTGGGCTGATCATATTGTTATGCTTGTCGAGGTTCGAGAGAACTCGTCTGAATCGTGTTAGTTGATCGAAAGATGGCTACCACAGTCAAAGCCTAGCCTACCCATTAAGATTCAGCATTTGTTATTAAATTAGAATCACCCATATAGCAAAATTAGTAATTCATCGATCACATCTCCGAGAATACCTCTCTACTTGATTACTACCCTATATTTGTAGTTGTTAATTTCCACTAAACCCCCTCATTCGACACTATTTGTCAACCATTTCAATTTACTTTAATAGTTTTGATAATGTTTACTTCTACAAACGACTAGAGCATGTCGTTTACTTCATAACTTAATTACATTCCGTCTCACTCCCTGTGGGATCGAAGCCAACTCTTCATTGGATTTATACTTGATTGTGACCGCCTACACTTAGAATTGGATGAAGTGTAGTTGAGCATAATAAAAAATGTCACCACTGCTGGGGAGTGGTGTTTAGAATTCTCTTGTTGAAATTTGGTTGTGATCTTTTTGTGTTGTAATTGAATCAAATTTACTTTTGTTTGTTGTTTGTTGTCTTCGAACAGGTGACGAAATAAGTGTCAACGGAAACAACGTTAGCCAACTTGGACACAATGACGACATTAGAAACTTGAATGATGTAAATGAAATACAGTTGGGTGGCGTAAGTGCTATCTGGTTGCCTCCAGTCGTGGGAAATGCGGTTTTTCACGTGACAAGAACGATTTTACAGTTGTTGCAAATGAAAGGTTTGTTTGTAGGCTCGGTTCGACTTCGTTTGTTTCCTTTCTCTCTAACAGGGGAAGAAACGAAATGGCTAGCTGAGGTTCCAAGAGGATCAATCACATCGTGGGAGAAATTCACCGAAGCATTTTATGTAAAGGTTTTTCCTCCCTCAAATATGGTAAAATTGAGGGACCACATTCAAAATCTTAAGTGAGTAGATGGGGAGCCTATTCATGAAACATGGCTGAGGTTTCAGAAATTGCTGCTCAAATGTCCGACCCATGGACTCCCGAACAATGTGTTCTTGCAATACTTTTACCGGAGCCTCGATTCAGTCAATAAAGGGGTAGAGGACCAGCTTGTTCAAGGAGGAATCATGCAACAACCATTTGCTATAGCTTCTACTCTTCTTGATGAAATGATAAAGAGCAATAGCTCTTGGTACACTAAAGAAGACCAGGTGTCTTTATTGAATTTTGGGATGACAAAAGAGAGAGTGGAGAAAAACCAAGAACGGGATGAAAACATAGCCAAGATGATGTCTCAAATGGTGTTTCTTAACGAACAGGTCCTGGGGAGTATTTTTTGAAAACAACGAGGTGAAAAGGGTGTCAAGTTTAGAAGAGGGTTCTTGCCCGGACTCCTTAAGGTCAGGTGAGACTCAAGGTTGGAACACGTTTGGTGGAAATGGAAGGAGAAGATACAAACGAGATCTGGGTAACTATGATGAATATTATACACCAAGGAGTGGCAGCACAAGGTCTAGAGACAGTTCCAAAAGTTGTTGGGTGGATGAGATGCTAGCCCAAATTCCGAATAAGGTTGAGGGATCAGACGACATGCTTAAAGAAATGAAAGTTGACTTCTCATCCTTGAATGACAAAGTAAATTCTCACTCAGAATCTATCAGGCAACTAGAATGGTAGATGAATCAACTTTCTGCCCAAATGGAATCCAAGCCATTAGAGAGGTGTGCAAATGAAGATGTGGTGAATTTAGAAGATGATCATGAAAATTTCATAGTAGTATTAACCCGGAGTGGGAAGGTAGCAGGTGGTGATGTGAAAGTGAGTAGTAAGGCAAATTCTAGTAAGGAAAAGGAAGTCACCATTGATGTAGAGGAGTCCAACTAAGTACCGAAAAATGACACACCAATAGATGTTGAAGAAACTCCACAACAAAACATCACCGAGGAATTGCAAACACCTAAGGAAAGGGCTGCCCAATTTTCAAAACCGATAAAAGCATTTCCCAAAATCAATCCACCATTTCCTCAGAGACTCAAAAAATGGGATGAGGATGAAAGGTTCAAGAATTTTATCTCCGTGTTTAAAACCTTGTTGATAAATCTTCCTTTGGTAGAGCATTGTTGGAAATTCCCAGTTACACCAAGTTCATGAAAGAGTTCGTCACTAAGAAAAGGAGCATGGATTTTGAAACATTTGAAGTGTCTCATAGCTGTAGTGATATCATGACTACTAATGTGGTTAAAAAGAAAACTGATCCAGGGGCGTTTACCATCCCTTGCACTATTGGTATGTTTCAATTTTCCAAAGCATTATGTGATTTGGGGGCTAGTATTAAATTGATGTCATATGCCATTTAAAAACAGCTTGGATTGGGTGTAACTAAGTCGGCAATCTATCAAACATCCCATTGACATACTCTACTATATTTTGGTGAAAGTGGATAGATTCAAATTTCCAGCCAACTTTGTCATTTTGGATTGCGAAATTGATACCGAAGTGCCTATTATTTTGGGTAGGCCATTTTTGGCAACCGGAACAGCTCTTGTGGATGTTGAAAGTGGTGAGTTAAAGTTTTGAGTGAATGATGAGGAAGTTACTTTTAATATGTGCAAATCGATGAAGCAGCCTAGTGATATTCATGTGGTCTCAACAATCGATGTGATTGACGAAGCAGTGGCTAGTGTTAGTGAGATGTTGTGTACGGGTGAACCCCTTGTAGTGGTCCTTTCAAATTATGATGAGGAAGACGTCCAACGGTATGATGAAGTTGTGGATGCTCTAATGGAATTAGGTGCTTATTCTAAAAATCCATTGAAGCTCGATATTGCTCTAAAAATTGAGAACCCCTCCCCTCCTACAAAACCCTCCACGGAAGAACCCCAAAAGTTTGAATTGAAAGTGCTACCATCTCATCTTCGGTATGTATTTCTGGGAGCGAACAACACATTGCCTGTCATCATCACAACAGACTTGCTTGATTGGCAAGTGAAATTGCTTATTGAGGTGTTGAAACGGTATATTAAGGCCATCGGGTGGACAATTTCTGATATTGTAGGGATTCCCCCTGGTATTTGCACTCATAAAATCCAATTTCATAGTGAATTCAAACCAAGTGTTGAGCATCAAAGAAGGTTGAATCCTCCCATGCAAGAGGTGGTAAAGAAAGAAATCATCAAGTGGCTAGACGCAGGAGTGGTATATCCTATTATAGACAGTAAATGGGTAAGTCCCGTACAATGTGTACCAAAGATGGGAGGCATCACAATGATTGCAAATGAAAAAGGAGAACTTGTACCTATGAGGCCGGTCATCGAGTGGTCAGTATGTATGGATTACCGAAAATTGAATGCATGGATCGAGAAAGATCACTTTCCAATACTATTTATGGACCAAATGCTTGGTAGGCTTGTGGGACATGGATGGTATTGTTTTCGAGATGGCTATTTCGAATACAACCAAATTTCTATTACACCGGAAGATCAAGAGAAAACCACGTTTATGTGCTCCTATGGGACTTTTGCGTTCAATAGGATACCGTTTGGGCTATGCAATGCTCCGATAACATTCCAATACTGTATGCTTTCAATTTTTATAGATATGGTGGAGGACTCAATAGAGGTATTCATGGACGATTTTTTAGTCGTTGGTGATTCGTTTGAAACATGTCTTGAACATCTTGGGCAGGTTCTACAAAGATGCGTGGAAACCAACTTAGTTCTAAATTAGGAGAAGTGTCATTTCATGGTAAAAGAGGGAATAGTTTTGGGGCATAAAATTTCAAGTGAAGGAATGTAAGTAGATCAAGCAAAGGTCGAGGTCAATGAAAAGGTCCATCCTCGTATTTCGATGAAAGGTGTCACAAGTTTTCTAGATCAGCCGAGTTTCTACGGGCTGTTTATCAATGATTTTTCCAAAATAGCTCACCCTCTTTGTATATTTCTAGAGAAGGAATCAACCTTCCATTAAGATGACGCTTGCCTCAAAGCATTCTTGTGCTTGAAAGGAAAATTGGTGCCAGCCCCAATCATTGTTGCTCCCAATTGGAGCATCCCGTTTGAACTCATGTGTGATGCTAGTGGTATTTCTTTGGAGGTTGTTCTTGGTCAAAGAAAAGAGAAACTATTCCATTCGGTTTATTATGCAAGTAAAACACTAAACGTGGCTCGAATTATACGGTCACGGAGCAAGAATTGTTAGTCAGTAGTGTATGCATTTGAGATATTCCGAGCATATTTGTTGGAAACTAAAGTAGTGGTGCACACGGATCATGCTGCAATTAGATATTTGATGGCCAAGAAAGATGTAAAGCCAAGATTGATTTGGTGGATGTTGTTGTTGCAAGAATTTGATTTTGAAGTGAAGGATCAGAAGGGATGTGAAAACCAAGTGGCAGATCATCTATCTCGGTTAGAAACCAATCTGGTTGATTGCAATGAGAGGGACATTATGGAGGAATTTCCTGACGAAACAGTGATGAGGGTGACCCAAGAAAACTCACCTTGGTATGCTGACTTCGCCAACTATGTAGTGTGTGGAATAAAACCCGAGGGCCTAAGCTTCTAGCAACAAAAAAGATTCTTGTTCGATGTAAATAGGTATTTTTGGGATGAAACATATATATTCAAAGAATGTGTAGATCATATCATTCGAAGATGTGTACCGAAAGAGGAAGTCAATGCAATTCTCAATGCTTTCCATGCTTTGCCTGTCGGTGGACATCATAGCGGAGTGAGAACAGCCGCTAAGGTGCTTCAAAGTGGCTAGTATTGGCCATGACTATACCAAGATGCACATGTCTTTGTTAAACAATGCACACAATCCCAAAATCAAGGAGGGGACATCAAGAAAGCATGAGATACCTCTTAATCCCATCCTATGAATTGTTTGATGTTTGGGGAATAGATTTCATGGGTCCGTTTGTGAGCTCGTACGAAAACAAGTACATTCTGGTAGCAGCTGATTATGTTTCAAAATGAGTGGAATATATAGCCTTTCCCAACAATGAGGGAAAGAGTGTTGTGCAATTCTTAAAGCACTACATTTTTGCAAGGTTTGGTACCCTGCGTGCTATTATTAGTGATGGAGGGTCTCATTTTTGCAACCAGATATTTTCTTTGTCGTTAAGAAAATACAAAGGCAAACACAAAGTTGCAACACCCTACATCCACAAACAAGAGGCCAAGTTGAGGTTTCAAATCGAGAGATCAAGGGTATTCTTGCGAAAACAGTTAATGCAAATCGGATGAATTGGTCTTGAAGCTTGGTGATGCGCTTTGGGCGTATCACACCGCTTTCAAAACACCAATTGGCATGTCACCATATCAGTTGGTATTTGGTGAATCTTGTCACCTGCCAGTCAAGCTTGAACAAAAGGCACTATGGGCGTTAAAGGCGTTAAATCTGAATTGGGAGAATTCTTCGAAAGGGCGAGTAAATCAACTTCATGAATTGGAAGAATTTCGGTTGAGAGCATATGAAAGTTCAGCCCTTTATAAGGAGAAAATGAATAAATGGCATGACGCTAAAATCCTTCAGCGAGAGTTCTGGGTAGGTGACTTTGTTTTGCTCTATAACTCTCGGGTAAACTCCAATCGAAGTTGTTTGGCCCATTCAAAGTAACTCATGTATTCACAAATGGGGAAATTGAGGATTAAGGTAAAGATGGACAAGCATTCAAAGTGAATGGACAGCGTCTTAAGCTCTACTTCGGAGAATGTCAGGAAATATCAGTAATTGAAGTGGTGTATTTGGAAGACACATGAAAGAATTTCCACGTCGTGCCTTGATGTTAAATAAGGCGCTTCTTGGAAGGCAACCCAAGATTTAGTTTTTTTAATAACGTTTGCTAAATATGTAGGGTGAAATTCTCATTTCTAACCCCTATGCGTTGGCTAAATCCTTTCGGCGGTCTGTCAATTGGTTCGGCATTCTGCCGATTGGTTCGGCGAACCCGCCTTTGTCTGCTCTTTGATCTCAACTTGAGATCCCTACATTCTGGAAGTTTCAGCGAACTAGCAGGTTTTTCGACAGTTCACTAATTGGTTCG
>JAJOOR010047169.1:0-11710 GCA_036250505.1 Solanum acaule
CGAAAAAGGCTTCACTTGGAAATTTCGGATTTTGATACGGTTGCTCTAAAATTTGGGTTAGACCCATTTCCCACTCAATTTGACCCCCTAAACAAGAATATGAAGTCGAATTTTCGAAAAACGAAACGGATCTTTTTATATGTAGCTAAACAAGTTTCCGGTAACTTCCGGAGCACATTTTAAGAACTTTTTGGGTCAAATTCAATTAAAACCATTTCATTAAGTTCTCGACTCCAAACTCACATGTGAGGCTCTAGTTTCACTAGTTCGTTTTTAGGGTCGTTACACATCCCATACAGAAGGTCTAAGTAGGAAAAGAAATTAAGTCAAGAAGTGGTTTGTCAACTAGTCTCAGATGTCTTTATCAAGTTCGCATCACCTCTTCATCAAACATCATCACTTCAAATATTTTTATGGGTTGATGCAGCCGTAAGTGAGCCTCTATCTTTGGCATGGGGGGATATTTTGAAGTCTAATTCGTGAAGTTGATCATGTGACAAGTAGTTGTTCTCCAGAACTAGGACACACTACACCAAAATCATTTTCTCGGCAAAGTCAAAACTACAGAAGAAGAGACATAAGTGTTGTTCTCACCAAAGCTGCAATTGTAGAATAAGATTTATTAAGTGTGGTTCGTCGCTAAACTCGCGACTTCAAAAGAAGAGGCTTCAAGTGTGGTTCGTCGTCAAAGTCACAACTACAAAAGAATAGGCATCAAGTGTGGTTTGTCGTAGATTCCTTTTCACATTAAAGGGTTGTGACTTTTCTAATGATTTGTGACTTTTTCGAAAGGTTGTGACTTTTTTGAGGGGTCGTGACATTTCCGATAAGTTCCTACTTTTTTGAAGGGTTCTGATTTTTTCAAATGGCTGTGTCTTTTCGAAAGGGTTGAGCCTTTTTCGGTGAGTCGTGAATGTTTCAAAGGGAAGTGACTTTTTCGATGAGTAGTGACTTTTCCGATAAGGTACCTATTAATAGTACTATTTCTTAGCTATAAGTAGGGGGTTTCCTCTCATTTTTTGTCATGACCAGAGTCTACACCCTGGACGTGGCCCAAAACTGAGCAAACTCTGTGTCGTTGGAAAGATAATTCAAATATCTTCCCTACGGTATCTGGTATCACACCTAACTCATCCTGAGCTAGAAGTTATGGTTGTTTGAAGTCGACCCAAAACTCAAACTTAGCTTAACTTGCAAAATTTCAGATATTTGCTCTTTCCAATTTAATTCTTTTTGAAACTCAAGGTGCTTCATCTAGTTACCTTAACACTTAAGAATTTTTTTTTTAATTCCTTAGTAAAATCTTACTCACTACGAAGAATGGTTCGAGTCTTAGTTTGAATTTTTTTTTCTGGGGTGTTACATTTTTAATCTACCATTTTTTAAAGTTTTCTGCTCTTCTTCTTCTTAAAAAATCTCAAATGTTATTTGCAACAGTTTATTAAGTTCAAAATTCAACGAAATTTGAGGTACCACATAAGAAAGAGTTGGTGAATATATTGTCGAAAATTATTCATCAATTCACACTCATATATTTCTCCTACGATTTTCATCACATACATACTTCAATATTGTTTGTATCCTTATTGAACATTAATATCCTTTTATTTATTAAAAAAGACTTCTTTTCTATGAATAGTGACAACATAGGTGATGTTGTTCGTATATCAATATTAAATTATATATATATATATATATATATATATATAAAACAAAGAATTGGTCAAGCTAAATATTTGACATACATTAAAACAACATTCCACTGTAACAACCTAATTTTTTTTAGAACACATTTTTGATATTATATATTTTTTTATCTCTATAACTTTCTACTTATAACAATGTTGACATTCACTATAGAAGTACCTTTTTCATAAAATTACCTCTCTATGATAGCCTTACTCAAAATTTAATTGAGTAAAAATATTTTCTAAAAAATATATATTACATATAAAGATAAAGCATTTCAATATTTATGGTAATCGTTATTAAGGTCATGCACATATTAAATTTCAAGCATCAATATTTAAGAGAAAAATTGAACTTAAATGGTGTCCATTATTTATGGTCATAACCTTAAAATAAAAGGCTATTGATGACCTCTTTTATATTTATATTTTTTTTCTATTTTGTTGGTAAAAATTTTTTACAAAATTGAGCGAAGTAAAAAAAATAGTACTAAAGAAATGTCACTTTCTCCTCGTATTTAAACTTTAAATGTATTTTGAAATGTTTCGATGATGTTTTGTCATTTTGATCTCAAAAATAATTAACTCTATAAAAATCTGTATTTATCATTTAAAAGCACTTTTTCTGTGTTCTATATATATATATAAAATCAAGGAGGAACAAGCAGTGTTTCAGTGAAAAGACTGTTCAATTACTGTTTGATACCAACAGAGTATATAGATACCATCATAGTATATCGATACCATCAGAGTGTGATCATATATATAGATATTCTAATGGTATCAAAGATAAAGAAACAGTGATTTAGTGAATAGAACAAGGTGGCAGTCGGATAAATAATTTGGATTGTAAGTCCAATCAGGTTAAGTATAACGGATTGGGTTTAATTAGGATAAATATTTTTCCTGATGAGTCCAATTTGTGTAGTTTTCCCCTTTTTATTCCAAAAAATAATAAAAGTCCACAAAGCCAAAACTGGCGAAGCCCATACCTACTGGGTTGGAAAACAAAATAACACAAAAACAAAGAAAAATAAAAATACAGATAAAACTCTAGAAACAACTAATAAAGAAGCAAAGGGGAAAAGTTGCGCCCAGAAAATGAACTTCCCATCGGATCCATTAGATCTTCACAAGAAAGCTAGTCTCTGTGCAAAATTGAATCTTCTACCATGAAACGATTGTGGAATGACCAAAATCCTTCATGTGTTGGGTTAATTTCACCCTACACATCAAAAAACCTTACTAATGTCGTGTAATTGATTTCGTTGAAAACTTCTTCAACACGATGCTGGTAAGAAATTACCTCTCAATCTTTCATAGATATAACCTGAGTAATAGCTAGGACAATGGCTTAAAAAAAATTGATGACAAATTCATTATTTGCTTTTTTCAACTTGTTGAGTTTTAAAAGAAGTTAATACCACAATTGTTAGACAAAAGGTTCATAGAGGATTAATCACCAAGACAATTCATGTACTCACCATCAAATTTCCCTCTCAATAGAATAAATTCTGAAACCAAACCTATAACATGAGATCATTGTTTATCGTTATCCCTGATTAGACTATATCAACTAATGTTGATGTAGTATCTGATTGTTGTAGTATCTTGAATGCCAAAATTTGAATTTTGGTATTTTTGTATTCTGATTTTTGCAATCTAATTTGTATGAAATAGTAAAATTTTCTTTCTTTTGGGGGCAACTCTTGTAGACTACTAAAGATTAAAGTACCTACAAAACGAACAACTAGGTTAGTTAAATAATTTGCACCTGCTTGGCCTCTCTATAAATATGCTCCACAGAAATATGTCGCTTATACATTAAACCTTTTATGTACAGGATCTCCAAAGAATTACTCCAACGTACCTCTCAAACCCCATCCAATACCTTCTTCATAAATAAAGAATTTCTATCAACACTGGGGCCATCCTATTATTGAAACTAAACTCCATTCAAGCTTAAATTTCTCCTGCTTCAGTTATTAAACTTGTTGCTTCTCTTAACCTCCTATATTTAACATACATCAAATTGCCTTAGCCATTTACTTATACAGAAACCAATTGTACTAGGTCATGAGCTTCCTTTTGATAATTCATTACAGTTGCATTTGAAGGTATCGCTTTGTGATTTCTCCTAAACTATCACTTTGTTGTTGATCAATGGTGTATACTCTTCCAAAAACTGCACAATCAGGGGCCATTGCTTAGGTAAATACATCAATCATGGATAGCTTGTTCTAGCCAACTTATACAAACTTCTGTTTATTACAAAAATCAGATTGCTAAAAGTCCTACTCTCACCATGACTTATAGCATTTCTTCTTCACTAAACATGCCACAAAAGAAAACACGAATAGCCTTGTACAATGGTTTTAGCTTAGCTGGGCAATCCTCTTTCCATCATTTTAAAATTGTTCCTTGAAGTTGTAGCAATGGAATCTGATTCCTGTGGCTGCAATAAAGGTTAATGTCCCACACACTTAAGGTGGTAAGACAAGCTATAAAAAAGTGCTGGAAAGATTGATGTGCATCTTCATTGCAAAAACAATACCTCATATCATCTACTACTCCCATTTTGATCAACTCTTCTCCAATAGGTAGTATCTTTCTTAACATCCTTCATAACAAAAAAGAAACCTTAAAAGGAACCCCTTTGACCCAAGTGTATTGAAATATTTCCTTCTTCACCTTTGTTCTTCTCAAAATCTCTCAATCACTCCTTATAGAGAACTTACCAAACCCATTGAGCATCCACCAAGGCTTATCCCAAGTATTACACTTTTGGCAGAAGTAGTTGCATCTTCTCATTATCCCATCTTGTACACTTGTCAAACCAAACATTTAAATAACCACATCTGATTTCCTACCAGATTTCCTGGTCAATAGAATCCCTAGCTTTCGGCATGTGCTTTCATAATTGTGAATCCTCTCTCCACTCCACCTCATGGGGAAAAACTTACTTACAATATTTATTCCACATGAAGTTAGTCCAAAGGAACTTCTTGGCTATGGAAAACCACCATAACTTAGAAAATAATGCTTCTGAATATCAAACAGGGCTCTGAATCGTAAACAATCCTTATCCTTGAGAAAATAAAAGTCAAACCATGATACCCAGTGTCTTCTTATTAGAATGTTGCGTCCAGTAATAGTCAACGAACCAGGTCCCTTTAAAGAATAATAGTGCGGAAAATAAATAACTCAAAAGTAAATCAGACACAACACATTTTACGTGAAAACCCCCCTGCTCGAGGGAGGAGAAAACCACGATTTGTTTCACAGGATGTTCAACTCAACTAAAACTTACACAAAATGGAGCAAAAATTTAGATTACACGTCTAGTAATCTAGGAAATAACCTATTAATTCCTCCCCTCTTACAATAACAAATATGTTATCCAATGAGACTAAGCAACTCATTTGTCTCCCATTAATCAAACTTACTATAGCTGATATAGACTTCACTATTTCAACATAGCTAACTCTAGCTTAACTTCGAAATGATAATCAAGAACTTGACACAAATCTAATCAAGCTTCAGATTGCATACTCTTGTAATTAAACTCTTAATCCCTTTCCCTTACAATAACGACTCTATTACCCAATGAGACTAAGCAACACCTTTGTTTCCCACTATACAAACTAACTCTACCTCATATGGACTTCACTATCCAAACATAAGCTTACTCTAGCTAAACTTTAGAATGATAATCAAGAACTTGACACCGATAAATCCTTTATAGAATAGGAATAGATCCTACAAGAATGCGCATTGAATTATAAACCCTAACAATTAAGAACAATCATAACTCTATCACGTCCCTTGTTGTTCTTCGAATAATATTTCCTGGAGTGAAAAATGGTTTTTTCTTTCAAATTTCTGATTTGCAAAACTTTGTGTGGAATGGACATTTTATGGACTGGACACAAATCATCAAGCAATACAATTGGTTGGAAGTCGGGCACTGTAAAGGGCGCACACCAACCACAGGAGGTGCTGCAGAGTTGCAGTCTTGTAGTTGCACGCTTTTGACAGCTATCATTTTCATGTGAAGAACTTTGAGTCTCTCTTAAGATCTTTTCCATCATTAGATCCAAAAAAAATTAAATCATCAAAACTTTAGAATTAGCTTAAAATAACACTTCTTCCACCCTCATCACTAATGTTCCATAGGAATTTAACAAAAAGCTTGGAAATCGGATAGTGCATTAATTCATGAAATTCATGTAAAAATGTAATCAAACTTATCTGTATTGCCTTTCTTTTTTTAGGTTGTTGTTACATACTTTGTATTACTATTTACTAGTAGCCTTTTTATTTTAACATATTATTTTTGGGTTTCTTGTTTGTAGCTTTTGTTAACTTGTATTTTGTAATGATTGTATTCTAGGGTTTGAAGAACCAAAGAAAGTTCTTCTCCACAGTATTTATGTGAATAAACTTCATGTAATAACCAGGTCGTAGAGTATTGCTCAATTTGATGGTTGAATCTAAGGGAGATAATCCTCTACCTCTAGAGGAGAAGCTTCCCCTCTGTCAATTAGATACACCACAACCTCGACTAGAGCTTGAAAAGTCATATTGTGATTTGGTTGAGTATCTTTCACCATATCATAGTTGTGTATCATATTATTCTAAGTTAGCTCATTTCATTTAGTAGACCAATGCATGTACAAAGACCAAACAACCGCCTTTATGGGAAAATTTGGATTTCACGTCCAGCCCTATTCACCCACTTTCTCCTTGTAAATTGAACGTCTTATTGATATCATGCTTGCTTATCCTGAAATCTCCACTGGTCTTGAGGAAGCCAGAACCAACCCAATTAATTGGGTGGAGTTCAAGAGTTATTTTTGGAGTCTAACTAGCTAAATTCACTTAAGATGGATTTTAGATATCACATAGTGAATCAGAGCATAATTGCACTGCATACAATAATCGGCATCATAAGCAGCCCAAACTTGATTACTATCAAAAGATTTTTTTGTTCCATCCTTGCAGAAATTGTGGAAGTCAAAATCAGGAATAGTCATTGACTTAGCTTCTGGTTCTAAATCAGTGGAGATTGCAGGATAGGAAAGCATGATATTAATGAGACATTCATTTTTTTCTCCCATAAGGTCAAGTGGGTGAAAAGGGCTAGAGGTGTTATCCAAATTTTCCCAAGAAAGGGGGATGTTTGGGCTTTGTACAAGCGTTGATTTACTAAATGGAATGAGCTAACTCCGAATAATATGATACACAACTATGATATGGTGGAAGATACTCAACCAAATCACAATATGACTTTTCAAGCTCAAATGTTTAGCGAGGTTGTGGGGGATCTAATCGACAAAGGGGTAGCCTCTGCTCTAGTGGTAGAGGATTCCATCCAACTATTGGACACACTGAATGTTTCTATGAATTTATCTTATCAAGCATCTAATGATCTTCTTTAAGTTCTAGCTACAGTAAACTTACAGGACACGGAGGATGAGAACAACACCATATGATAAATTCTACAGGTAACTTGTCCAACCTTCAATCTTATAAAGGTTCCGATAGAATTATTTTTGGCACTGGTTAAATACTTAACATAACACATGCTGGAAGTGCATAAAATACTGAAATAAAAATTTATTGAGTAATAATCAGTAAGTCAATAGCACATGTTGGAATAAAACTCTGAGAGTATGTATTAGTTGTCAAATAGGTCATGAAGATTGTAAGATGCCTTTTGAGAAATAAGATTGAGAATGAACCCTTGTTGAAACTTCATTGTGATGTATGGGACCTACATCTATTGAATTGTCACAACATATGAAATGTTACATCAATTTTGTTAATGATCATAATAGGTACACTTGGTTGTATCCTTTGAAAAGGAAATCTGAAGTATTTGAAGTGTTTGTTAAGTTTCAGAAATTGGTAGAAAGCCAATTTTCAAAGAGGATTAATGTGTTTCAATGTGATGGAGGGGGTGAGTTTTCTAAAGCTGAATTTATTACTCTTATTGAAAATTGTGAGAAAAACTTCGTTCACAAATACTCCTGGATAAAATGGAGTTGTAAAAAAGGAAACACAGACATATCGTGGAAACCGGTTTAACACTATTGTTTCATTTAAGTTGCCTCTTTATTTGTGGGTTGATGCATTCTTGACTGCTACATTTCTTGTAAATAGGATTCCCTCATCGATTCTGAAGATGGAATTTCCCATTTCTAAATTGTATGATACTCACCCTGCCTCCAATGTCCCTCAGCTCCAGTGTGAGCACTTCAAATTTTTAATGCAGGAACATAGTTGAGGAGCCCACTATTTCAGGGGAAGTGTTTGTTGGGATATATACTATTAACCATGTGTTTAGATATAGTATTTATTATAGAATAATTATTTATTCATTTTTAGTAGATCATATATTCATTTATGGTGTTTGTTTACTTATATAGTAGATGATTTAGTGTATAGAGTTTAAGCTTATACACAGAGGATTAAATCATCGGTTCTTATAAGTTTAAAGTTTTTTGTTCACAATCTAAGATGGGAATTGGACACGTCATCATACGATTGTAGCATAAGAATATATATAGTTTATCTTGATTATGGGAATGGTATCGTTCCAACTTCTAATGCTAGTGTATTTTGTATGTATTGGACGGGACCGAGTAGAGATAGTTGGTTTAGACTGACTGACAAAAGCATATTCTCTAAACTATTAAATGTACTCATATACTTAATCATGATATAACTATTATGATTTGTATATGTTAACTATCATTTTGATTATTAAAAGGTGAGATTCTAAGATGGGTCAATATGCTTGGTAGATTGGATGATGATAATATATATTGGTGAAATAATAAATTATATGATGGAATCCATGTCTTGATATAGAGATTGATGATATGCCTTTATGAGAAGCTTATAAGTTTTCATCGTGTGAAACCTTGCAAGTGGATTATAAAACTGACACATGAAATAAGTTAAGCAGTGTTCTAAAGGAAATTGATCATTGAATTTAATTTATTGATTAGTATCTGTAATCTTAACATGGGGAATTACATATGTGTAATGGGAAATTTCAAAATATAAATAGATGAGTGCGATTATGAATTTCTAGTGAAATGATTTGTAATTTATTATGGTAAAAATAATTCGAATTAATTATTTAGAGTTATTTAAATAACTAGGTAAAGCACCCGCGCTTCGCGCTGTAGTATCATTATTGTTTGTGAGTGAGTATACTGAATTGTCTCTATATAGTGAGAAACCACCCAAAATTTCATACCCAGAAGAGTTTAACAAATATTCACAAAACAAAATATAACAAAAAATTAAAATGAGAAAAATCTTTAATCAAAATCGATAATTTTCAGCCAGAAAAATGCATTAACGGATAACCAAAACACATAAATTGAGTAAATAAAATTGCATTGACCAAATCAGATGAATAGATGAGAACAAACAACATGTTAAAAATAGTATTGTCAGCCAAATAGTATTACAAAGAAATAAATATAGGATAGACAAATGACATCGAAAGTAGTATCAATGTTCTTGGATACAATTATGAGGAGATAGAAAATATATGTATTAATTCACATAAATGGTAAAATACCATGAAGAAGTATGTGTGGAAAATCTGGTCAGTCCAATTCTAAATTCACAACGGTTGGATGAAACGACTTCTCGACTCTAATGAGTAGATTACCTGATTGGGGTCGGGGCATCATTCCTTGCCTTCCAAATGAGCAGATTGTATTTGCAATCACTACCCAGACAATTGTGTATATTACCTTTAGTTCTTCTTATCTTGTGCCAAGATAACTTCTCCCATACATGTTTTAGAGAAAGCAGACAGCAAGAAAAGATGTTTTGTAGTTTTAGGATAGTCATCATAGAGTAGAAAAGATGTATCATGGAATATTCCTATTTTTATTAATCTTTCCCCTCTTAACACACTTCCAAGCATAACAATCCAACAAATAAAGTTAAGCTTATGGGCACCCATCCAGACAGGGCCATTGCGTATCTCGTACGTGATGTGTTTCAATTGAAAGAGAGATCCTGAGTAAGAAGTGGCACCATGCCCCACGGCTCTTTATGATTTAAAATTTTACATTTCTGTTGTTAATTATAATATAGAAGAAATTGCATTAAAAAAATATTAATATACTAATGCTGATTGCAGAATGCTCATCGGTTGAATATTCTCTTTTTAATATGAAAACTTAATAAAACCCTACCTACACTGAATCAAAGCAAGTGGCCTCGTGGTCTGGTATGAGAATTATAAAGTATCATATTAAAATCTAAATAAAAAGGTTATTTCTTCCACTCCAATGCATGTATGTAAAGTTCAAGGACTTTCAGTTTCTCTATGAAAAACAACATGGACTACAGGAAGTCGGAAGACCAAAAAAGTTTTGTTTAGATCAAGAAACAGCATTATATTTACATCAAAATATGCAATGGTATAAGCTAAAGCTATAATTAACTTGAACCAAAACTATTCAAAGAAAATCAATTTATGAGACAAATAATCCCTATACTTTTTCCATATGCACCATCTCTTATTACATTTTTAGTATAAAACTTGAAAATGTTGAATTACTGCGGATCAAAGCAGTTATGACGACCACAGCGGCACCAGTTTGACAATAATGGATATCTGAGTGGTCAAAATGGCAAGTCCACACATCATAATAGAGGGTTGATAGGTTCGTTAATCAGTGACCCTTTTTGGGGCTAATAATTTTGTGGTTTTGCATTCTGAGTTATCATGTATTTACTTAAAGACGAATATTATTTGGGGATTTGGAAGAAGGGTTCAGAAATACTGTTTCAATATTATTTCTTTTGTAAAAATGGTTTTCATCCAAGACAAAGACCAAGAGAGACAGAAAAGTGGGAGGCTAACAAAAAAAAAACGTAACTGTTGAGGATATAAAACGAAAAGAGGCGACTGCTTGGAAAAAAGAAGAGAAATGAATGGTTGCAACCTGGAAAAGAAGGAAATGTTTTTAATAGATAAGTAAGAGTTTATTAAAAAAGAATAGGGAAAAATATAAATAGAAGTCCTGCTTTTCATGTGCGCGTTCCTATTTCAGAGGGAAAGGACATTTTTGGAAATTGCAAGGGAAGGGCACTCTTGGAAATATATTAAAATAAAAGGGTTTCCTGGTTTGTGGGTGGGTATAAGGTTTTCTTATATATATATTTATCTATCTATCTATATCTATCTATACTACCTTAAAAGCATTAACCTCCTAACTTTAATGTTAAATTACTAAAATACCCTCCAAATTAAAACACCAAATTTGGTATATTTTATATATGATGGGTAGTGACTTTTCCGAAGGGTTGTTGTCACGCCCCGAGCCTACACCCTGGGCGGGACCGGCACTCGGAGACCATTGCTGGCCCCAAGCGAACCCTTGGCCTGACTTTCTTAACTCAGCGGAAACCTAACTCAACAGAATAACTCATTATCATGAAAGGTCATAAAACAACTCAACTGTTAAAAATCTAGCCAAAAGGGCAACTCAAGTCTCAAAATAGAATATTTACATAGATGAGAGACTCAAAACTAACTGACTGACTGTCTATGAAGCCTCTAAAATACTGAGATGGATGTTGGGACAGACCCCGTAACATCCTAATAAAACAAAATTAAGAGAACAAAATAACCGAGTCCTCCGGAAAGCAAAGAGGCTCACCACTGACTCTGAAGTGCTCAACTGGATCAACGGCGTGCTGGATGCTGATCCTGGGTACCTACGTCTGCATCATAATAAGATGCAGGCCAACTAGCATTAGTACATAAAATGTACGAGTATGCGAGCAAGAAAGCTAAACCACAACTTAAGCTTGAAAGGATTACAGGAGAACACTTACATTGGCTCTGTTCGACTCATGAATAACTGAACTCAATATATAAAGCAATAAGACACATGCAATATATAAAGCTTGTAAAACAGTATAAACAACTTAGTTCGTTAATGATAAAACAATAACAAACTCAACTTTACTTATATCAA
>JAJOOR010047170.1:0-13056 GCA_036250505.1 Solanum acaule
TATTATTATAGTTAAATGTGGAGAGCCAAAATTGGGTGTCAACAGACCATTTAAATATTATATGGTCTTGATAGATGCATCTACAAGATGGTCACATGTGTGCTAATTATAAACTCGCAATATGACTTTTGCGAGATTGTTGGCTCAAATAATAATAAGGTTAAAAGCATAATTTTTAGATTATGCAATAAAAATAATTCGTCTTGATAATGTTGGTGAATTTACATCTCATGCATTTAATGATTATTGTTTGTCCACTGGAATAAAAGTTGAACATCCTGTAGCACATGTTCATATTCAAAATGGTCTAGCAAAGTCATTGATTAAACGTCTCCAATTCATAGCAAGATCATTGTTAATGAGGACAAAGTTGCATATTTCAATATGAGGGAATGCTATTTTGCATGCAGCAACACTTGTGCGCATAAGGCCAATCGGTTATCCCGACATCTCCCCATTGAAATTGGTTTTTGGTCAAGAGCCAAATATTTCTCATCTTAGAATTTTTGGTTGTGCGGTATATGTTCCAATTGCTCCACCACAATGCACAAACATGGGTCCCCAAAGAAGGTTGGGGATATATATTGGGTATGAATCTCATTCTATTATAAAGTATTTGAAACCTAGAGTTGAAGATTTATTTTCGGCAAAATTTGCTGAGTTTCATTTTGATGAATCAGTATACCCAACATTAGAAGGAGAACAAAAACAGTTGGAAAATGAGATAGATTGAAATTCACTTTCACTGTCTCATTTAGATCCTCGAACAAATCAATGTGAGCAAGAAGTTCAAAAGATGATTTATTTGCAGAATATTGCAAATCAACTGTTGGATGTATTTATTAACCTTCCACGGATTACTAAATCATATATCCTAACTGCTAATGCTCCAGTTCGAGTTGATGTCTCGATAGGACAAAATGTTAAGGCAAATGAGTCTAGACCACACTTAAAACGTGGTAGACCAATTCGTTCCAAGGATAAAAATACTCAAATAAATAAATAAATGATCAAGATGATCATAATATGGAGGTAATTGCTCATGAAGAGCTCCGAGACATAATAAATGATTACACCACTGATGAGGTCTATGTACCTAATAATTATGAGAATGAGGAAAACCCAATAAATTATGTCTCGATGAGAAAAAAGTGGAATCAAAACAATATTGTGGTGGATAATATTTTTGCCTATAATGTTGCAGTTGAAATAATGCAACAAGATGAGGTTTTGGAACCAAAATCTGTCAATGAATGTAGACAGATAGATGATTGATCAAAATGAAAGGAAGCAATTCAAATAGAATTGGCTTCACTTGAAAAGCATAAAGTTTTCGGGTCAATAGTATGAACACCTGAAGGTGTCAAGCCAGTTGGGTACAAATGAATTTTTGTGCGAAAACGCAATGAAAATTAGGGCTGGGCAAAAATACCAAAAAACTAAAATATCGAACCGAACCAATTTTTTTTTATATTTCGGTTTCGATATTTTGGTTTTCAGTATATATTTTGATATTTTTTATATTTCGGTTCAGTTTACGGTATGTGGATTTTTATTTTTCGGTATTTTGGTTTAACCGAAATATATTATATTATAATAAATATAAATTATTAATATTAAATAATAAACAAAATTAGGTCAGTTCTGAATAATTTGAGTCAAATTTCAATTTTCTCTTTTCAGTTTTCAATTTTTTCAAACTTCTCCCACTTCTCAACGCCGCACGTCACTTTTCCCACGACACTTTCCCATTTCCCACTTCGCGGCGCCGACGACCAGCGACATCAAGGCAGCCACCGGCATACCGCCGCGACAATAAGCAGCCGACCAACGACTAGCAGCAATATTTTGATTATTTTTTGTTTTCATCGAATCGAACTAACAAAAATTAGCGACCAACAACAGCAGCCAACCGACGACCAGCAACAATATTTTGATTATTTTTTGTTTTCATCAAACCAAACTAACAAAAACCAAACCGAAATAACATAAACCGAATCGAAATAATAAAAACTGACCGAACCAAATTATTTCGGTTCAGTGTTCGATATACTTGTTACAAGAATCGAAAACCGAAAAAATTGAAATCGAACCAAATTATCGAATGCCCAGCCCTATTGAAAATGGTAAAGTCGTAAGATATAAAGCACGACTTGTGGCACAAGAATTTTGGCAAACGCCTAACATTGATTATGAGGAGACATATTCTCTTGTGGTAGATGCAATTACCTTCAGGTATCTAATAAATATGACAGTTCATGAAAAGCATGAAATATCTAATAGACGTTGTCACAACCTATTTATATGGCTCACTGGACCATAATATTTTTGTGAAAATCCTTGAAACTCTTAAAGTGCCTGAAGCATATAAAATTTCAAAAGAAACTTGTTCAATAAGTGTCTGAAGCATATAAAATTTCAAAAAAACATGTTTAATAAAGCTTCAGAAATCCTTATATGAATTAAAACAATCAAGGTGAATGTGGTATAATCATCTTAGTGAATACTTGCTAAATGAAGGGTATATGAATGACTCTATTTGTCCTTTTATTCTTATACATAGGTCAAAATTTGAATTTGTAATAATATATGTTTATGTTGATGACTTGAACATCATTGGAACTCCTAAAAAGCTTTCAAAAGTTGTTGAGTGTTTGAAGAAAGAATTTGAAATGAAAGATCTTGATAAGACAAAAAAGTTTCTTGGCCTTCAGATTGAACATCTGACAAATGAAATATTTATCCATCAATCAAGATATACTAAAAGGGTTTTGAAGCGATTTTACATGGATAAATCATACCCATTGAGTACTCCAATGATTGTGAGATCTCTCGATATAAATAAATATCCATTCTGATCTCAAGAAAATGACGAAGAGCTTTTTGGTGATGAAACTCCATATCTCAGTCGGGGCACTAACGTATCTTAACAATAATACCTGACTAGATATTTGTTTCACAATAAGTTTATTGGCGAGATTCAGTTCATGTTCAACAACAAGACATTGGAAAGGTGTTAAGCATATATGTAGATATCTTCAAGGACAACTGATATGAGATTGTTGTATTCTAATGCATTCAAGTCAGAATTGATAGGTTATACAGATGCAGGATATTTATCTAACCCACATAAAGCCTGATCTCTAACATGCTATTTATTCACATATGGAGGTACAGTTATATCATGACGTTCGATGAAGCAAACAATAGTTGCTACTACTTCAAATCGTGCAGAGATAATAATCATTCATGAAGCTAGTCGAGAGTGTGTATGGTTAAGATCAATGACTCAACACATTTTGTAAATATGTGGTCTTTCTGTGCAAACAAAGATTCCAACAATATTTTATAAGGATAATGTTGCTTGCATAGCTCAATTAAAGAGAATATATATCAAAGGATACCGAACAAACCATATTTCACCTAACTTTTTTTCCACACATGATCTTCAACATAATGGTGAGATAAATGTTCAACAGATTCGTTCGAGTGATAATTTTGCAGATTCATTTACTAAGGCATTACCAACGTCAATATTTAAGAAGCTAAAATATAAGTTGAAATGCATCGTCTCCAAGATATAAAATAAAATTTTCATCAGCATGTTGTACTCTTTTACCCTTAACCAAGGTTTTATCCTTTTAGATTTTCCTGGTAAGGTTTTTAATGAGGCAATACTCAAGGCGTATTACAAGATATATGTACTTTTTTTCCTTCACTTGGATTTTTTCCACTGTATTTTTCCTAGTAAGGTTTTAACGAGGCACATTATCTATAAACATCCAAGGGGGAGTGTTAAAATCCATTTAACTGGGGATGCTTTTTTCATCAACAACCTAACGTAATGTATTTATTTAATGTAAGCCTTAAAAATGTACTAACGTATTTGGTTTAAGATTGTAAACAGATGATTTCTACATCCTATAAAAGGGTATTCTTCACCCTTAAGAAAGACACACTTGAAGAGATTAAATAAATCTCTTTACTCTATACTTTCCATTATCATTTGTCTTCCTTTCTTGTTTAGTATAATTGTATTTTTCACTCGTTTTACAACATTATTTTTATTCTTAATTATAATATTTTTTCTCAATATATTTCCAAATGTTGTGGAATTATGGATGTCATAAGAGGCATGTGTACAATGTGTGTTAAGAGTGTGAAATCTTGTGCACAACTTGTGCAAGTTGGTGAATAGCTTGTGATTGTTGTTTCTTACCACATGTCTTTTGCCTATAAATAGGTTTGCTACCTTCATTATGAGATGAGACTAAGAATTGAAATGATACATAATTTTTCTCCTTCCCTTTCTTATTATAATCTTTAGTTAATTACTTTTATTTTATAACACCTTTTCAGCACGAGTCTTTGTCAGTTCAACTAAAGACTTTGACAGCTTCGAAGGTAAAAAATTTCCTTTCTTAAATAATGTCAAATATTTCTAAACTTGAATTTCTCGCTTTGGATATATCGGGAAAATGCTACTTATTTTGGGTACTAGATGGAAAAATTCATCTTGATGCGATGGGTCTAGCAGACGCCATCCAAGACAAAAATCAGGCATCGAATCAAAATTGTGCCAAGGCAATGATATTTCTCCGCCATCACCTTGACAAGAGTTTAAAAATGGAATATCTAACTATTAAAGATCCTCTTGTGTTGTGGAATAATTCAAAAGATAGATATGACCACCTGAAGTTGGTTGTCCTTCCACAGACATGTTATGACTGGATTCATTTGAGACTTCAAGACTTTAAATCCATCAGTGAATATAATTCTTTCATGTTTAAAATTATCTCACAATTAAAATAATGCGGAGAAAAAATCACTGACCATAATATGTTGGAGAAAACATTTTCCACGATTCCTGCCTTGAGTATGCTTCTACAACAGCAATATCGAGAAATGAAATTTAAAAAATATTCTGAATTAATTTCATATATTCTTGTTGTTGAACAACATAATGACCTACCAATGAAAAATCATAAAAGTCGACCAACTAGTTCTATGTCATTTCCTAAAGTGAATAAGACAAATTCTCACCAATTTAAGTGCGAAAAAGGTCGTGGCCCCACTCGTGATCGAGGAAGAAATTTTAACCATGGAAATCGTCTCGCACCAAATAATAACCTTCACCACCACCAGTATAAAAACAAGGATAAATATCATGAAGTGGTCCAGAAGAAAAATTCAGACAACAAACATTATCTATGTGATGGAAAGGGATATTGGTCACGTACCTATCGTACGCTAAGGCACCTGGTTGAGTTATATCAAGCTTCATTGAAGGGGATGCAAAATAATGCAGAAGAAAATTTTATCTCTGAAGATAATGTTGAACCAATGCATCTAGATATGGCGGATTTCTTTGAGAATTTCTAAGTAAATATAGATCACCTGATATGTGGTAGGTGATGGATCTGGATATGTAATAATCTAAATATGTTTCATTCTAGGTGTTTGTATGAACTAGTATGAATATATTTTTCTATTCTTGTAGATAAATAAAGTTTGTGTAATGTTTTTTTAGTTATAATATTATAATGTTTACTTTGTTTTATATCTTTTATCTTGAAGAATATATGGATACCCCTCAAATTTTATTTGGATCAATGATCA
Source organism: Solanum acaule (assembly GCA_036250505.1). Classification (NCBI taxonomy): domain Eukaryota; kingdom Viridiplantae; phylum Streptophyta; class Magnoliopsida; order Solanales; family Solanaceae; genus Solanum; species Solanum acaule. The sequence goes on from JAJOOR010047170.1 coordinate 5,620, forward strand.
ATCATGAAGATATTTGTGTAATTGATAGTGAAACAATGCACACCATATTCAAAGATGAGAAATACTTTTCTTGCTTGCTTAGAAGGAAAGCAAATGTCACTACAATTTCTGGTAATTCGAACTTGATAGAAGGCTCATGAAGAGCTACTATATTTCTGCCTAAGGTACAAAACTTATTATAGAATATGTATTGTTCTCCTCTAAATACCCAAGAAACCTGTTAAGTTTTAAGATATTCGCCGAAATTGATATCATATTGAGATAATAAGTGCCCGTTTTGCCATGCAATATGGAATCATGATATGAAATTATGAGATGAAGTTGAAGTTTTGTTTGGACATGCGATATGAAATTTTTGTGTTGTATATTTTCTCATAAACATAAGAATTTCATAAGTTGTAAAACTATTAAAATAACCCCAATTGTTTATTCAATTTTATCAAATAAACAAAAATTTATAAAATCGCATAATAAATTATTACAAAGCTATTTGTTCTCCACATAATTAACTGTTTCATCTAACTTTAATTGATCAAATTTCAATTCAATAAAAAATATTGAACATAAATTGTAGTGTACTAGTATTTAATATAATCCTCCCACATAGTACGGATAATCTTCTCACGTTGAACTTGCATTTCTCGATCATATGACCGAGAAGACGAACCAACATTGTTACTTTGAGCCATTTGTTGGTCAATATCATTCACAACTATATTTACATACTCATAGACCATAAATATTTCATCAGTACTCCCTTGGTATTCTTGCAAATGATTATGTAACACTAGAAAAGTTATGACAATTTTCACTTGTGCGTCAATATCATATGGTTCATGCCTTGTTTCACTTGTGTGTAATTACACATTTTCAGTGCATTATTTTCGTGCTAAAATCAAACATATTGGAAGTAGTCATTATCAAACATACATCACCAATTTTGTCATTTTCATATTAAATTGCTTTAACCATTTTCATATGTAGCCGAAAGAGAAGGTTAAGCATGAACCAATATTGCTCATCTACGAATTTTTGGATGTGTTGTATATGTGCCAATAGCACCATCTCACTAAGATGGGCTCCCAAAGAAGTTTAGGCATATATGTTGGATCTGATTCACCCTCCATAATTCGCTACCTTGAGCCATCGACGTGGATTTACTCATGGCATGATTTGCAGATTGTCGATTTGATGAAATAATTTTTTCGCAAATAGGGGGAGAGAAAAAGGAATTTAAAAGTGAAATGTCATGAAAATTTTCATCATTATCTCATTTTGATTCATGTTCCCTCATTTGAGAACAGGACCAGAAGATCATCCATTTGCAGAATATAGCAAATCAAATGTCAGATACATTTACTGATTTGAAAAGGATAACCAAGTCGCATGTCCTTGCAGAAAATGTGCCTATCCAAGTTGATGTTCCAACAAGACCATCTAATAGTGTCATTGCTTTTGAATCTCATACACGTCTGAAGCGTGACAGACTATTAGGTTCAAAGGATAAAAATCCTAGAAAAAAAAGTATGAAAAATGACACTATAAAAGAATCCCACGAAGAGATTCAAGATTTGATTAATGGTGATATTTCTGAAGAAATCAATGACCCCGAGTCTCAAGTGAATGAAGAACTATTAATAAGTTCTTCTGATAATGGGATAAAGTTGAATCGATTGAAAATTATGGTGGATAATGTTTTTACTTATAATATTACACTTAACATTATGCAAGACATTGAAGATCTCGAGCCTCTGTCGTTCGAAGAATGTCGACGATGATGTGATTGGCCAAAATGGCAAAAGGCAATTCAATCAAAATTGAATTCACTTCCTAAACGTAAGGTTTTTGGACCAGTAGTCGAAACACCCAATGATGTAAAATCAGTTTGCTATAAATGGGTCTTTATACGAAAAAAATGAGAGAAATGAAATTGTAAGATACAAGGCACGCCTTGTTGCATAAGGATTCTCTCAAAGACCCGGTGTCGACTATGAAGATCATATTAACCAGTTATGAATGCAATAACTTTTCGATATCTCATCGGTCTAGCTGTACGTGAAATTTTTTGAAGTACATCTGATGAATGTGGTTACGGCTTATCTTTACACCTCACTTAATAATGAAATTTATATTAAATTCCCAGAAGGATTTAAAATGTCTAAAGCATATAGTTCAAAATCTTAAGAAATGTGCTCAATTAGATTACAAAAGTCGTTATACGACTTAAAACAATCAGGACACGTATGGTATAATTACCTTAGTGAGTACTTGATAAAAGAAGATTATATAAATAATGTCATTTGTCCTTGTATTTTTATCAAGAATATAACGTCAGATTTGTTATTTTTATTGTTTATGTTGATGACATTAATCTCATTGGAACTCCAGAAGAGGTCCAAAAGGCAATTGAATATCTAAAGAAAGAATTTGAGATGAAGGACCTTGGAAAGACAAAACTGTCTTGGTCTGCAAATTGAACATTTAGCAGACGTGGTCTTCATCATCAATATGCCTATATTGGGAAAATTTTAAAACGATTTTACATGGACAAAGCACATCCATTAAGTACTCCAATAGTTGTTCGATCACTTGAAGTGAGTAAAGATCCGTTCCGACCTCAAGAAGAGAATGAAGAACCTCTTGGTCCTGAAGTACCATATCTTAGTACAATTGGTGCACTTCTGTATCTTGTTAATGCTACAAGATCTGACATATCATTTATGTTAATTTGTTAGCAAGATATAGTTTTTCTCCTACATGAAGACATTGGAACGGAGTTAATCATATATTACGATATCAAAAGGGACCAGTGATATGAGTTTGTTTTATACTAACAAAGATAGTGCAGATTTTGTTGGTTATGCAAATGCGAGTTATTTATCTGACCCACTTAAGGCTCGATCTCAAACAGGTTATTTGTTCACATACGGATGCATTGCTATATCATAGCGATCTACGAAGCAGTCCATTGTCGCTACTTCTTCAAATCATGCTAAGATAATAGTTATTCATGAAGCAAGTAGAGAATGTGTATGGTTAAGATTAGTGATACATTTCATTAAAGAAAGATGTGGCTTGAAGTGTGATGTCGAGGTACCCACAGTCCTCTTTGAAGATAATGTTGCATGCATAGCTCAATTAAGAGGAGGATTCATAAAAGGAGATTGAACGAAGCACATTTCACCAAAACTATTCTTCACACGTGATCTTCAGAAGAACGATAATATTGATGTACAACAAATTCTCTCAAGTGATAATCCAACATATTTATTCACCAAATCCTTATCAGCCTCAACTCTTGAGAAGATGATACACAAAATTGGAATGCAAAGACTTAACAATCTAAATCGTGGTCTTCATCAGGGGAGTAAAATACGTGTTGTACTCTTCTTTCCTTAGTCTAGATTTTGTCCCATTGAGCTTTTCTAGCAAAGTTTTTAATGAGGTAGCAAACAAATGCGTATTTAAAGATATATGTACTCTTTTTCTTTCACTAAAGTTTCTTTAGTTAAGATTTTATTAAGGCATATTATCAATCAAGACATGGACATCTAAGGGAGGGTGTTGTGGAATAATGGATGCCATAAATAAGGCGTGTGTACCGTGTGTGTTAAGAGTGTGAAATCTTGTGCACAACTTATGCAAGTTAGTGATTAGCTTGTGATTGTTGTTTCTTACCACATGTTTTTTGCCTATAAATAAGTTTGCTACCTTCATTATGAGATGAGACTAAGAATTGAAATGATACATAACTTTTCTCCTTCCCATTCTTATTACTCCCTCCGTCCACAATTGTTTGTCAGGGTAAGGTCATGCATACCCCTCAAGGAAAATTTAATACAAGGTGTAATTTGACTAATATAACCCTACTATACCAAGAATACCAAAAGTCCACATAACTTTTCAATTGAACTACACTATCATTAAGGGCAGAATTAGAAAAAAGTGACTAATTATTTATTAATTGGAAAAATTGACAATTAATTTTAGACATCTATTTTTAGTATACCTGCCAAATAATTGTGGACGAAGGGAGTATTATCTTTAGTTAATTACCTTTATTTTATACCCCTAAACTATTAAATTAATACATAGACTATAATATATATTTATTACTTCTCAAAAAAGTATACAAAATTATCCCCTTTTTTGGTGAAGCAAAAGTGTGTCACAAGTTTGCACATTTCAAGAATTCATTAATGAGCTTGTCCCATACAGAAATCCTTCCGTTAATTTTTTGAAAAAATACATTAAATATTCCATTGGAGGGGTAATAATTAAGATAATACTCCCTAATTACTTGTCCACTTTTAAATTGACACACCTATTAAGAAAACAATTATTGACATAGTGAGTTTACCATTTTACCTCTATTAATTATGAAGTGGATGGATTAAAAATTTAAGATTTTTAAGAAATTGTACCTTTTTCAAAGTAATTAATTGAGAGTATAATAGGTAAAATTATTTTGTTCTTTCTTGATTTGTCAAAATGGACAAGTAATTTGGGACAACTATAAAAAAAAAAAAGTGGACAAGTAATTAGGGACAAAGGGACTATTATATATTGAAGAAGATAGGAATTAAGTATGAGTTGTCATATGTTCATATTTTGAATTTGCTTTTGTACTCAAATTAATACTAATTTGACAAATACATGTTAAAAGTAAAGTTAATATTATTTTAAAATGTATAATATCATTCCGTCCATTTCTTATAAAACCGCTATATCCATCCATTTCTTCTTTCACCAAAATGTCATACACATTATCATTATCATCGATCTAATTCATTTCTTTTCACGTTCATTAGTAAATCCACAATCTTACCACTTCCAACTTCTTTTTCTTTGCGAGTCATCATCAAATATCATTATCATTACTATTACTATTACTATAAATTTTTCTTCCTCAAATTTATCAATTTTCATAACAATTCTACAAACTTAATAAAAAGAATGAAAGTTCATCAAAAATGATGTTCTCATCGGAATAATTTATTATCATTCAATAATTTAAGAATTAAAAAGCTAAACTAACAAACAAAATTATAATAGAAAATAAAATTAAAAGAAGGGCTCAAAATAATATATGTAGATCAATCTGTTGGTGGGAGAGAAAGAAAGTTTAAAGAACAAAGAGGGGAAAAAAGAAGGAAAAGCTAAAAAATAAAAAAGGTCCCTAAATAATTAAAAATAAATATCTAATTCTAAAATAACACGTGGTTAATTTTGATTTTAATTTTAATTGTTTGCTCTTCATTCACGTTTATCAACATAAAAATAATAAAAATATTCTTTTTTTCACACATTATTTTTCTGAATCCAAAAATATACTCCCTCTTGAATTTTTGAGGTATTTTCCATTTTTCAAATTAACTTAATTGTTCAGTTTTCAAGACTACTTTTAAAGTGTTCTTCCAATTTTATCTTTTATTTGGATTTTCAATGTGATGACTTCAATAAATTTGACAATAATTAATAAGAATAAAAATGGAAAACTATGTTCAATTTATGTCTTAATCTACTTTTCTTAAAAAGTGTGAAACACCTCAAAAATTCAATTAATATGGAATGGAGAGAGTATTTCTTTTTGTTGATGTTTCTTCCACGAGGCCACATATATCATGGTAAATTCAAATTCTTTTTACATTAGGTTTAAATAATGTTACATTTATTGACGTATAATTTGTTTAATGTAGTCAATTAAAATTGAATTACTACGTAATTATAGCAAATCTATTACTATTTTCAAGTATTTATATTTGGAAAAAATGTCGGTATCTTGCCGTCTAGACAACAAGTCGCTTTTATTATATTAAAAAAAAAAAAAAACTTTTTGTTCCCACTGTTTTCCAAACCGACACACGCAAACTTAAATTTAAAGAAGAGAAAACCACAAAAAAATCTTACTTAGTAGAAAAGAAAAGAATTTCAACTAGGAATAAAAAAAGAATTTTGAAATTATTTCAATTTATCAGTATCTCATCTAGTCTATATTGAGTGAATTGTTGAGGTTTATTTTATAGTTTAAATAAATTATTATATTCAATGAATAGTTGAAACTTTATTTTATAATTCAAAATAGATAAATTATTTAGATTCTTCTATGTATTTATTTATCTTTCATTTTCTAAGAGACTAGTTTAAAAATAATACAAAGGTAATAGATTATATCCTTAATCATTTTATTCTTAAAAGAATGTGTCATATCCGGATAAACTTTTTCTGTCTTAATTTTTATGAGTTAGTTTGACTTGTTAGGAAATTTAAAAAAGAATATAAGATTTTTTTTTAATTTATGCTCTAATATACTCCTTCTGTCCAACAATATTTGTTCATTATTGACTATACACACTTCTTAAGACACTATAAATAGAAGAGCAATTTTACTATATTACTTTTTGAATATAATAAATACAATGTCTTAAAAAATATAATAGAGAAATGAATATAATAATGATAAGGATACATTAAGAATTAAGTGTAAAATTATTCATTAATTTCATAAAGTGAACAAAGTATTATTGGACATCCCAAAATAGTATAATTGACAATTATTATTGGACAGAGGGAGTATGTTATATAATCCAGCTGTCTAATCTTTTCTTGTGTACTATACTATTTTGGGATGTCCAACAATATTTATCCAATTTATAAAACCAATGAATAATTTACCACTTTGTGTCTATTTTACTCTTGTTGTCAAATACTGTTCATTTTTCAATGGTTAGATGACTAATATTTAGTAGGAAGATATGATAAAATTACCCCTATCATTTAGTACTTCTTAATATCTGTATCAAGTTAATATTGGATAATTATTATTGGATATATGAAGTACATGTTCATTAAGAACTAAATGATCATTTTAATGTTAAATTATTTAAAATAATTTTTTTAAAATTGAATTAAAAAATGAATAATATAAATTGAGAAAGAAAAAAAAGGAATTAGAGAAATTTAATTTTGATAATATTATGGATTGTATGATTGGGCATAGTATAGCTAGCCTTATTGAAGGAAGTGGTGGCCCAAACGCGAATGATACATTGTAGAAAGCGACCGCTTGTCAAGCATCCATGGCTCCCTATTTTCTTGCTCCCTTCTTCACCTCTTACCATTTCTTCTTTTCACACCTAAAGAATATCCTTAATTTTCACCCTGAAAACCACCTACAAATTCCTCAATTCTGTTTTCTTCAAACCCCACTTGACAATTTTGTACAAACTCTCCAATCTTGATCAATAAAATTCAAAAGATTTGTCTTTTTCCCCTATTTAGTCACTTTCTTTCTGGAGGGTTTTCAAGAATTCAATAAATGGAAACACAGAATCGGTTATACTGTCGAAAACGGTCCAGGTTTCGTGGAATTTTCAATGGGCTCTGTTTGTCTGTATTGGTTGTTTTCTTTTTCCGTCGAGAAGATGTTGTTCAAAG
>JAJOOR010047171.1:0-13669 GCA_036250505.1 Solanum acaule
ATGTACTTTATTGTCGCGTATCGTAAAAGATAGTTATTACGAATTATGTTCGAGATCGTTTGAAAGTCCAAAATGCCGAAGATAAGCTCTGTCATTTATGACATCTAGTTAGCAAAATTGAGTTAATTGTCATTTATTCGGTAAATTTGAATGCATTTATACCTTACTAGTCATGTTTTATTTATTGCAGAATCGAAAACGTTACGATATAACTTTTTATAAGCGTACGTAATCAAATCAGTTTTACACGGCGATGTCTGCGTGATATGTACTTTATTGTTGCGTACCGTAAAAGATAGTTATTACAAATTATGTTCGAGATCGTTTGAAAGTCCAAAATGCCGAAGATAAGCTCTGTCATTTACGACATCTAGTTAGCAAAATTGAGTTAATTGTCATTTATTCGGTAAATTTGAACGCGTTTATACCTTACTAGTCATGTTTTATTTATTGCAGAATCGAACACATTATGATATAACTTTTTATAAACGTACGTAATCTTTTTTTAAGTGTACGTAATCAAATTACTTTTATACGTCAATATACTCGTGATATATAATCTATTGTCGTGTAACATAAAAGACAATTAGTATTATTTATTAATTACGACAATCTATTCGAAGACATTACGACGCAATCTTTTATAAGCATATGTAATCAAATTAATTTTATACGGTAACGTAGCATGCATGTGGTATGTAATTTATTATCGCATTTAAATAGATATATTCCTTTTAATCTTTCATCGCCAAAGTCTACGATAGGGGGAAAAAGAATTTTAATTTACAGCGTGATTTGGTGTTTTTCCTCAAAATCATTAAAAAAAAAAAAAAAGGGTCTCCTCCATGTTTCTAACCTAAAAACAATAAACCCAAATTGAAAAAGATATATATTTTTTCTCCTTCATATTGGTTTTAAGCAATTATATTACGTTTCATTTAGAACCTCTAATTATATCTTATGAACGTAAAAATAAAGACTTTTATACATCTTTTTGAATTATGTCCGAGATTGTTTGACAATTCAAAAATACTCAATATAAAATATGTACCATTTACAATATTTAATTATCAAAATTGAATTATTTATCATTTACTAAGTTATTTTGAAGATATTTATAATATACAAATCATATTCTATTTATTGCAAAAACTAAAAACTTTACGGCATAATCTTTTATTAGTATATACAATCATCAAATTTATACAATGGTATACACGTTATATTTAATATGAGCTCAAACATATATATCATTCTTTTCATAACTTAATTCAACGATAGAAAAAATATTATTTTTTATTTGGTGTCCCTCAAAATCACAAAAAAATAAAATAAAATAAAATAAAAAATCTCCTCCATATTTTTGAAGAAGGTAAAAAGTAATACTAACTCCAAATTAAAAATTAGCATTTTCCATTTATTATTTATTTCCTTTTTTGAGTGTGTGGATATATGCACGTGGCATTTAGAATAAAATAAAAACAAATAGCCCATGCAGGCATTCAGATATGTGCATATATATAATTGCACTTTTAAGCCTTCACTTATGTATATATTTCGATTCGGTTCTTGTAGTTATTTTTACCATACATATTTACCCTTTAATTATTCCTGATCAAATTCATCATTTGTCACTCTTTTACTATTTATTAGGGGTGTGCATTGATTGATTCGGTCTTATATATTAGTAATTTAATTTATTGATTTACCATTTATCAACATATTAAGTCGATAATTAAATTAATAAAATATATTCATTATCAATTTTTGATTTTTGATTCTTAACTATTCGATTTTTTATTTAACCAGTAAGAAAAATATTAATCTAATCATATATACATGATATTCATTAAAATATAAATAGTAGTAAAAATACAAGTTTAACACAATTTTCTACATTGATCACTTTTGTCTAAGACATAATCGTTCGAATTCCTTCTAAAGACTCATGCAATAAATTGAAGAAACAACATTAATTGTTTGCGTTTGTCACAATCAAATCTAAAATGAACGTAATATTAATTTACGCTGAGAAGAGAAAAAGTATGATAATATAGAATAATGCTAATTTGTGTTGCCTACGACTAAAGTAACACTAAAATTTAACAAATAAGGTAAAATGTTAAAGTCATTAATATATAATACTCCTTATTTGGATTACCAATTTTAACCATTAACAAATACATCTTCTTATAATATTAACCTTTATTCCTAATTTGTTAAAAATGTATTTGGACTAGAAAATCACAAGGACCAATATTAATATTTATCCAAATTTGATATACTAATATTACAATTTTTTTCATTTTAAGAAATAAAATTTAAAAAAATTACACCATATATTATGGTCCCTACATTTTCATCAGTCAAAGACTCCATTGACTGTTCTTTTCTTCCTATATAAAGAGGCACTTTCCCCCCTACGATTTCTCTCAACCATGCCCTAATTCTCTAATGACTTGTTCAAATTCTATACGTATTTATATATAATTGTCCATTTCCGGGAAGCGGCGAACTGAAGATGGCGCCCAAGCAAAAATGTACGACGGCGGCGACGGCAGTGACAGCGGCGGCGGTGAAGGAGGTGCATTACAGAGGTGTAAGGAAGAGGCCGTGGGGAAGATATGCGGCGGAGATTAGAGATCCGGGGAAAAAATGCCGTGTTTGGTTAGGTACGTTTGATACCGCTGAGGAAGCAGCGAGAGCGTATGATAAAGCTGCGAGAGAGTTTCGAGGTGTGAAAGCGAAAACTAATTTTCAGATTGTGATGCAGCCGGAGGATGTGAATCGGAGTCCGAGTCAGACTAGTACGGTTGAATCATCGTCTGCGGCGGTTGCGGTTGCGGCAGCGGCGGTGACGGCGATGACGGTGACTGCGACGGCGGCGGCAATGGTGGAATCGGTTCCGTTGGATCTAAGCTTAGGAAGCTCATCATCCGTTGGTATTTTTAGCAACGGCGTAGGTAAGTTTTTGTTCCAGAATTCTCCTACCGGAGGAATCACTCCGCCGATGTACTATATGAATGCTTTACAAGGAGCTGGAGTGATTCGTAACGGCGGCGGCGGTAATGGAGATGGAGATGCTGCTGCCGGCCAGAGTGGGATGATGAAGAGTGAATCGGATTCATCAACTGTGATAGATTTTGTGGGTAACGATCTCAAGCTCAAGCCAAAAGCTAATTTCGACCTTAATCTTCTTCCGGCACCAGAAGACATGTGAAAATTCTTCTGTATCGATCGGAAAGTTGCCGGAGTTGATGATCGGAGATTCTGCATGCTTTTTGAACTTTTGCTTTATTTAATTAGTTGTAAGCTTGTTTAATTAGCATTAATTCCCCTTTTAATCACCAGTAATTAAGGGAAAACAAGATAAGGAAAACTATAGTCTAATATATATATATATATAGGGGAAAACGATAACGTTCTGTTCATCGAGTTACTAATGTGAATATCGAAAAATCTGAACTTTTAAGAAAAGAAGTTGGGAATAAATAAATATTTTCATGTTGTTAAAGTGCTATGGTTTTACATTAAAATGTTTAGTAGAGTATTGTATTTGCTCGTATTAGAATAGATTGTTTACGTTACATTTTTTAAATATGATATTTTTCAATCTTATGTGAACGTGAAATGTTTAGTTTAGTAATTAACAAAAGGCGGAAAAAGTGGTGATGGTAATGACAGAGGTGGTGGAGCGGTGACAATTAAAGGGATGGAGAAAAAAAAGAAGATAATTTGACACGTGTGGGTTAATGATAGTACAGACATTGCACAAATATTGAGGCAATAGATTAGGTTTTGACCGCCAAAGAGAAAAAGAAGTTATTTGACAATTATGGACCTTGTTGCCACGTGGATTATTTCTTCACTAATTTAATCTACTTGGTTTATTTATATCCAACTTAAATAAAAATCTGTTTTGATTAATCAATAAAATAATTGATAGATTTTTATGAATATTAATAGATAGTTACATGTTTGGACAACTGGATTATATGATGAATAAATAGTATGGTCTTAGTGGTTACGGACTTGCTAATGAATATAATTAAGATAATATATAAAGCAACAAATTGAAGAATAACGTTTTCTCCGATTAATTATTCACATAATGATTACTATTTGCATGTTTGATTTGTTACGTAATTTTAATTTTTTTGACAACTAAATTACAAATGAAACTTTTCTTGATCAATTGTTAACGTATTTTTCGATATCATTATTCCATAGTTTAATATCCTAACGTTATTCTTGCTAAGTGGATCTAATCACACATCATCTTCAAATATCAAATTCAAATTAATAGGGGTAAAATGATAAATTTACTATGTCACTAATTGATTTTTTATTTATTATACTCTTAATTAAATGACTAATTACTTTAAAAAATACAAAAAATTTCATCCACTTTATAATTAATAGGGGTAAAGTGATAAACTCACTATATCATTAATTAATTTCTTAATAAGTGTGTAAATTTAAAAGTGGACAAGTAATTAGGGACAGATGGAGTAATTGTTTACTTGGAAGATGGTAATTGATAAGAAAGTGCTGGCTTCTTTATTGTTAACTTGCTCCAAGTGTCATCTTTGTGTACAAGTGTCAAGTCCTAATTTTGAGGAATCTTCTAGCCTATAAATTGCTCCCCTCCATTTGATAATTCAGATAAGGAAAATACTAATCACTTTCTTGCTCCCTCTTTTCACTCTCGTTCTGTCTCTCTTTATTGGCTTTTTTATCTTGATATTTTATATCCCTTAATAACTTGCTGATGATAATTGATTTGTTGATTCCTATATTCTTTATTTAAGATAGGAAAGTGCTTGTTTAATCCTGAGAAAATAGTTTATTAGGACAGTGCCCAGCACGATTTAAGTATTAATTTTATGCACTATTATTATATATCATCGTAGTAATTCTTCATCTTATTTTTAGGACTATTATTTTGCTAAATAATAAAGTTATTTATTATTATTATTGTGAAATTTATTTTATTTTCCCAACAATCTAAGAAACTATGGCATATAATGTGTCCTGAAACTATTGATGATACCGATGTTGCTGCCCTGATTGGTACTGTTCAAGTCATTCTGCCGAAGGCTTACAGTAAAATTTTTTACAGGTATATAAATAGACATGATTACAAGTTCAATGCTAATAATAAAACCTTCATGAAAAATACACCTCAATGCAAAAGAATATTGAAAAGAAATGACAATCCCGCTAAGCTAAAAATAAATTTGACTGAAACGGATGATATGATTATTGCGGTCATTTCAGAAATAAATGTTGTGGCCAATGTGAGAAACTGGGTGATAGACTCTAGTGCTACTAGGCACATTTGTTTAAACAAAAATAATTTTGTCTCATACACCCGAGTTGAAAAAGGAGAAGAAATTGTTTATTTTGATGACTCAAGGACAATTAAAGTTCTTGAAAAAGGAAAAGTTTTTCTCAAGCTCACATCTGGTAAAACTTTGGCATTGAGTGATGTATTGCATGTTCCTGATATTCAAATTATTTTGATTTCTGTGGGATTATTAGGAAAATGTGGATTGACTAAAAATGATATTTTTGTTGGCAAAGGATTTTATAACCATGACTTATTTCTGCTTAATATTTGTGATGAATACATTAAAGATGTATTTTTTTTTGCTTATATGATTGAGCCTATTGATTTATTGCATGCTAGATTATGACATGTTAAATGTCTCATATATAAAGAGCATGCAGTCTCTTGATTAATATCTGATTTAGACTCAAAATATTTTGATAAATGTGAAATACTTAAAAGTGTGGGGACGTTTTGCTAAAATTCTTTTGTCTGAACCTGAGAAGACAAAAATAGATTCTAAACTGTTGATTGCATGCTGGTTGAAGTTGATGAATATGTATATACTAAAATGGTAGACAATGATTATGTGATAATATGTATATTGATGGCATGCTTAAATTTGGTACAAATTTGAATATTGTGAAAAATACCAAATTCTTTTTGTCTACTAATGTTGATATGAAAGTTGTATGGAGTGAAGATGGTATTATATTGTCACAAAAAATTATGTGAAAACACTTCATAAATTATTTTGAATGTTTTGATGTGACATGTTTAGCCACTCCTTATGATGCTAACTCTAAATTGAAAAATAGTATGATAACCCAGTTGTACAGTCTAAAAATGCTAAAATTATGGGAAGTCTCTTGCACTTGATGAATTTTTTCTAGGTCTGATATTGCCTATGATGTGTGTAAATATACTCATAATCCCAATAATGAGCATTAGTTTGCATTGAATAGATTGATGAAATATTTGAGAGGAACAATGAATTATGGTATCATGTATAGTGGATTTCCTTCTACTTTAGAAGGGTAGTGATGCAGCCTGGATCTCTGATTCAAATGAGACAAAATCCACTAGTGGATATGTGTTCACCTTAGGTGGTGGTGCAGTATACTGGAAATCAGCTAAACAGATGATCATTGCTAGATCGACTATGGAGTCAGAGTTTGTAGCTCTGGAGCTAGCTGGTTCTGAGGCTGAATGGCTAAGAAATTTCTTAGCGAATATCCCTTTAATAAATAATGAATTGCCAGCTGATCCCTTCAGTAAAGGATGAATTGTTGATCCCTTCGATGAATGATGAATTGTTGATCTCTTTAATGAAGGATGAATTATTGATCCCTTCGATGAATGATGAATTGTTGATTTCTTTAATAAATGATGAATTGTTGATCCCTTTGATGAAGGATGAATTGTTGATCCCTTTGATAAAAAGGATGAATTGTTGATTCCTTTAATAAATGATGAATTACCAGATGATCCATTTGATAAGGATGAATTGTCTCATGTGTTTATACAATGGGATTGTGAAGCCGCAATTGATATTGTGAAGAATAAATCTTACAGTTGTAAGAGCAGACACATGAAATTGAGGAATGATGTCTTTAAGCATACGCTGAGAAATGGAATAATTGCAATTGATTATGTGAAGTCAGAATTGAATTCGATCGATTCACTGACGAAACCCGTGGGAAGAAAATTAATTCTTCAGACCTCAATAGAAATGGGTTTAAGGCCAATTGATTGCCAATAGATATGGTAACCCAACCTATGTAATTGGAGATCCCATGAAGTAGGTTCATATGAATAATAACAAGTCCATATTGACTCTGCGCACTAACTGAGAGTGCTTGAACTGTTACTAGAAATGAGGGATGAGTTATTAATTCTTAATGAATTCATAGTTTAATTAAGAAAGGTGTATTTAAAGCAGTGTACACTTGATGAATTCACCTATATGAGAAGTGGAGTGTAGCCACTCCTATGAGACTTTGGCCTAGTCTCTAGAGCTCCCATGAATACCAGGCATGCGCATGGCCTATTGGCGCAAAACCACGTTGAGCAACAAAATTACTTTGGTCAAAATGTGATTGGTAAAGTCTCTGATTTACAATAAGAATTATTGGTTCATAGAAATATTATATTTCACCAGTAATTCTGTAAATTAAATTTTATCGATCTAATTTTAGTTTATAGTCCGAAAGATACCAAATCTATTGAATTTTATCCTGAAAATCCAGCAAGTTATATTTTTTCGTATAAAATCTTTTGATATAAGTGGGGCATTGTAAGCAAATTATTTATTTCAAAAGGTTATTTTAGAAAAGTATTTGAAAAGCCAAAATTTAATAGATTGAAGTGTAGTTAAGAAGCTAATTGTTTACTTGGAAAAGAGTGTAATTGATAAGAAAGTGTTGGCTTCTTTATTGTTAACTTGTTCCAAGTGTCACCTTTGTGGACAAGTGTCAAGTGTGATGGACACTTGTCCTAATTTTGAGCAATCTTCTAGCCTATAAATTGCTCTGCTCCATTTGATAATTCATATAAGGAAATACTAATCACTTTCTTGCTCCCTCTTTTCACTCTTGTTCTGTCTCTCTTTATTGGCTTTTTTATCTTATTAAATTTTGGCTTTGATATTTTATATCCCCTAATAATTTGTTGATGATAATTAATTTGTTGATTTCTATATCCTCTATTTAAAATAGGGAAGTGCTTGTTTAATTTTGGGGAAATATTTCACATCGTTGAAATAATTTTTTAGGACAGTGCCCAGCACGACTCAAGTATTAATTTTATGCACTATTATTATATATCATCGTAATAATTCGTCATCTTATTTTCAGGATTATTATTTTGCTAAATAATAAAGTTATTTATTATTATTATTATGAAATTTATTTTATTTCCCCAACATTTCCGTTATACGTAGAACTGTGTAATCGCTGAAAGGAATTGTTGATTCCTTAGAAACGGTTACACTCTTTAACTTATCTTGAACAATAACTGAATTTTACTAGCCTTGCGGCTTTGAAGTTCAAAATCAAATTGACCAATAAGGATCAAAGGTCTGAATCTTCGAAAATGCGGACAAAGTGTTGACCGTTTGAAAGGTTGTGTCTTTTACAAAGTGTTGACCTTTCTGAAAGATTGTTTTTTTTTCAAAGAGTTGTGACCTTTATCCCTTGTTGGATATAAATAGAGAGACTTTCTCTCATTTTTCTGCATCAAATTATTTCCTTCTCTTGCATACATTTCTTATAAAATAAAATCGATTGATCGTGTCTGTGTGTGTGATTTGTTGCTGTCATTTTGAGTTCATTGAAATTATTGAAGTTTGAGGTACCGCTACTTCTTTAATGGTTAATTCGTTTTATCTTGGGAGGAATTAATCTGCAGCCTCGGATACTTGAGGGGATTAAATTTCTTAAAGACACACAGTGAAATTTGTGGACTGGGATATTTCTTTGTTTTTTCTTTTCATCTTTTATTATTTCTGGTTTGTTAATCTGAATACAGGAGATAACAGTATCTGTATTTTCGATACATACTCTACATTGTCAATAACATTTTATGTTAAGGCAAAACATTCCCCTGAAATCTTAAAGTGCTATGTTAATAACATAAGCATAAACTAATGACTGTAAAAAACATACCAGTATCTGTAATAATAGAATGAAACAGGAAGGGAAAAAATTGAGCCCATTGAATGCACAGTGTCCCATTAAGGAAATTATTTCACTCTAGTACCCGAGGTTTAAAGAAATAGATCCTCTCAGGATAGAACGATCCTATTCACCAGTGTATTAATACAAATACAATGGTGTTGTAAGCTACTAAACAGGAGCAAAGTACACGAATATTTATTTGTGCAGAAGAAGAAGAAGTAGTTCAGAATTTTCGTTGTTTTAAAATGAGAGGAAATCCCTCTATTTATACACAACAAAGGGTGGTGTCAACAAATGTTTATTGTGCTTTATCGGAAAGGTCACGACTCTTTGGAAAAGTTACAACCCTTCGGAAAGGTAACAACTTTTCATAAAAGTCGTAACTCTTCATAAAAGTCACAACTTTTCGTGAAAGTCACAATTTTTCATTAAAGTCGCAACCCTTCATAAAAATCACAACGTTTCATGAAATGAGAAGGTTAGTTTTGAAATAAATAAATTTTAAAAAGAATCTTGATTTGTTGTGGCGCCATGTAGGCGGGCCTAGGGTTCTCTTTTATATATATATATAAATAATATGATTACCATATTTTATTTATTATCTTGCTTTTTTTAATTAAAAAACTAATAAAGAAATACTGTCAAATAAGATGGAAAGAAAGGAATATTATTTGTCATTTAGAAGTTCGAGGAAAAAAATAATTAACTTCTTTCTTATTTTATCGTTAGTAGTAATTATTTTTGAAGAAAATGTACAAACAACTAAATAAATAAGATATTTAGGACATAAATGCAGTTTAAATAGTCAAAAGTTCCTCTTGATTAAGATCTCTTAAAAGATAAGAGAAATAGATAATTTGAAACAAAGAAAATAAAATATTTTTTTCCTTTTAAGCTACCTATTCCCACTGGTGGGATTCATTGAGTTAGTTATTGTTGTTTAAGCTCATATTCTCTTCCTTGTTCAATTTCAACATCCAAGTGAAGTTGATTCCATTCACTTAACCTATCGAGAAATAATCAAGGTACACAAAAAATTGCTCAATCTGTTAATTGAGATGCCTGGTGGGTTCTTTGCACTGATCTATACGCCATCATTATTGAAAGAAAAAGTAGGAAAAGAATACCATTTCTATTATAAAATTCACCATTTCACAGTTTACAAGTGTCTTTAACCAAAAGCTCCAAAACTAATGACAAGAATACATGTATATAGTTAAAATATACAACACACTGTCTCTTGCTAAGTTGCTCGGACTCTTCAAAAATGTTGCCGCACCCGAGTCGAATCATTCAAAAATACACTATTTTTAGAGGATCCGACACGCACCTGTCGACATTTTTGAAGAGTCTGAACAACATATGTCTCTTGCACTGAATTACATCTATGGCATTTATAATTGATTCCTGATCAGTATAACCACTATAAACATTTTCTAGCCACAAAACAGCAGCATTGTATCTGGAAATCTTCTCACTAAGCCTGCGATGGAGTTACATGGTCTGCGGATGGGATTCAAATGATCCTTCCTTCGTCAAAAAATTATACTGTTTTGTTGGTATATGTATAAACTGTTGAATCCTCTTGACGTGAAAGAAGTTTCTAGTGTGAGTTGACTCAAACATTGTTCGAATTCAGACAAGCAAAGGAGGTCCATTCTCAACAGCTGTCCGAGTATGTTCATGATGATGACCATTGTGATGGTGTCTTGTCATTTGGATGTGGTTTAAATGTGTTCTTTTCTTCGCATAAGGAGCGTCTCTCACTGTATAAAAAATGAAGAGGAAAAAAAAAAACAGTGATTCATCTATGAGAAAGTATGAAACTCATTTAATTTCATCGTGTAGAGATACATGCATCTTCACTCGAAATTCATTTCTCAAAAACACCATGTTGACAACAATACATGCAAGAGATGGGAAATACATTTGAATATGGATATAGAGCATGTTATGTTGAAAAACTCTTACCAGCCATTCTTTTAGCGCGGAGGATATTTTGCCGCCTTTTCCACCAACATGTTATGCATGTAGCGATAACTACAACAGCGACACACGCCCCTAAGCCAATGCCGATTTTGGCACCAACAGTAAGATGTGGTCCACATGTTGGTAATCCAGGAATACCACAAAGGCCAGCATTATCAGTAAAACTGAAAGCATCCAAAGTAAGTATTTAGCACAAGTACTAATGAACAAAAAAATTCACAGTTTTTTTATCTGATCCTCGAGTTAATACACCGATGAATTGTCATATTAGTTTCACCACATGAATGATACTGGCACCTATTTACCGCAGCATTTCTTTTGAGGAAATATGCTAACTGTTACTGTTAGAATTTGGACTTACGTTAATTGGTTATAGCCTGAATGAATAGTGATGTGTCCCAGAAAGAACCCTAGTTAACCCCTGTTTACCTAGCTATCAGAAAGAACCCTAGCATATTCTATTTGTTGTATATGTGGTAATAGTTAACGTCCATCCATCGAAGTAGCTAGTGGATTGTGGAAGTTCGTGTCAGGCCTAACCGCCAATTGTGGATGCTAAATCAATGGAGTTTAACGGTACACCTGTTTAACCTTAACTTATAATTGTATGTGTGTTTTAATCAAATTCTATGATTGTAGACTTCTTTGTTCTTTCCACAGTTACCATCCACACAAAATGGTGACAAGGAGACCTTCATCGACACATCTAGAAATTGAATATCGACCTTAAGTAGTATGTATCTTTTTTATGATAAAAAGTTGGACAAAAGAAAAACTACGTGAAAGTGATGCTCCCTCCGTTTCAATTCATTTGTCTGACTTTCCTTTTTAGTCCATTTTAAAATGAATGTCTCTTTTCTATTTCGTCAAATTCTTTAATTCCAACTTTCCACATGGCATGTTAAAGATCACAAGATTAAAAGACATTTTGGTACATTGTACGTATTTTTAGTTTAAGATCATAAGATTCAAAAGTATTTTTTACTTTCTTAAACTCTATGTCGAGTCAAAACCCGACAAACAAATTGAAACTGAGGGAGTAATTTACATTCTACGTATCTATAGTTACGTTGCAATTTCTGAAGGATGCTTCACTAAGAAGAAGCCTTATGCTAAGAACGTGCAATTAGGAGAACATACTTGAAGCTAGCTCTGTGCAAGAGCCTTCCGCCTAACGCTGCAGGAATTTTTCCGGAGAGCAAATTGCCGTTGAGATTCCTGTAATAAATAAAGTAGTAAATTAGAGCTCTTTATTGATCCATCAAATGTCCTCAACTGAGCTTGTTGAAGTATCTTACAGTGTCAGTAACGACGTCAATTCCCCAAGGCGTTCAGGAATCGACCCGTTGAAGGAATTGTATGAAAGATCCCTGTTGTGCAACTTTTGTTAGGTAATCGCAAAGTGAGGATTTTATCATATAAACAACCAACTAACAGTATGCACATTCACTATTCCCGCGGCGCATATAGATGATAAAGAACAATAATTATATATTGTATGCCTAACATACTCACAAAGTAGATTACAAAAATATTCTGTTTCCATATTTTCATATACTATTACTCTGGCAGCTAAGAAATCTAATATCAAGTAAAGAAAAGCACAACTCTCCGCAAATATACTCACAATTTCTCCAGACTAGTTATTGTTCCAAGTGCTGAGGGAATAGGCCCGTGAATGTTGTTTCCACTCAAATTTCTGTAAAATGCACACAAGCAAAGCATAAGTCAGAGAAGATCATGTTTGAGAAGTGGACGCCGGCATTGCAATATACATGAACGAAAAGACATTCTAAAAGAAGCTCAAATATTGAAAACCTCTTAAACTGGAAGTTATTTAACCGTTTAGTATGTAATTCCTTCAGACAAATTATGTTCAAATAATTTTGAAAAAAGTGTCAATATATTGGCTAAAACTCATATTGATCATCAACTCCATTTTAAGCAGTAGAAGACCGTTGGAAGATACACATCTTTCATCCAACTAGTACATTAAAAAAAAAAGCAGCATTTAAACTTACATGCTCTGAAGATGACGCAATTGAGAAACATCATCTGGTAAGAAACCGCGTAAACCTTGGTTGTCCAGGTCACTGTGCTTGCAGGAAAAACAGATAAAGAGGACATATATTAAGATTAAAAAAATAAAAAATCACATAACATAGAAAGAAAGCCAAGTATAGTCCAGCAAAACTTTTAAATTGGGGTGCAGACCATCAACTTAAGGAATATATGTCAATGAGAGTGTTACAGTTACGTGTGTGTGCTTGTGCGCGCGTGTGGAATGGGAGGAACTTTTCTATCTAAGGTCAAGGTCAAGAACGTACAGCCCATCGATGACCCATTTATTGCTGGAGTTGTCAAACTGACAATCTACTCCACTCCATGGATGTTGTTGCGGAAAACATGGATCACCATTCCACCCAAAACGAAGGGGAAGTCCAAGTGCAAGTTTCAGTGACTGTAAAGCCTTTACTGAAAAAGAAAAGAAGATAAAGATTATCTTAATTAGAAAGGCACAAGCTTGACCAAGGAACAAAGGAAAAAATAACATACTACATTTGGCCCCTTTCAGTGTGTAAAGTGTATGAGATGAAAAAACATGTAGCATCCAAGAAGTACAAGTGAAACATTTAACTTACCTTCCTCTGGTAATGTTTTAGATTCAACT
>JAJOOR010047172.1:0-12814 GCA_036250505.1 Solanum acaule
CTTCCAATAGCTTGAACTCCCTAATGTTCAAGAACCCTAATGGTATTTAATGGCTGTTGTATGAAGCTAAGAGAGAGAAGAGAGAAAGCTCTAGAAATCAGATTTTTTTGTCAAAGTAAAAATGATTGGAAAAAGCTGATATCTATCCCTTTTAAAGGGACCTGCTTTGGCCGACTTTCTCACTCATTTTGGGCCATAATTTGTCAAGTAGGTGACCCACCTACTTGGACTTTTCACTTGGGCCTTTTTGTACTTAAGAGCATTGGGCCTTTTGCCACCTTTCTTGTACTTCATTTGCAGCCAACATGTGTCTTTAATTTAGGCCACACATTTAAGTAGGTGATGCACCTACTTTTCCCTTCAAATTATTTCTTGTGGGCTTGGAAAGATTGGTCTTTGGCTGTCCATTTTCCCCTTTTTCTTCTAATCAACTTGGGCCAGATTAATGCAAGTAGGTGGTAGTGCAGTTGGCCCAATAATATGGTCAAAAGAGTCTTAGCAGGTGATGCACCTACTTGGTCCCTTGGCCTGGTCAATAAGTCAAAGTAGGTGATGCACCTACTTGTCACCTACTAGCTTAGTGTAGTCAATCAAGCACCTCAATATGTTATTCCATTTATAGACCTTAATACCATTAATTTATCTTAAAACTTATATACACTATGTCAATTTAAACTTTAGACTCAAATACCACCTTATGATCTCAAGTTTAAATACTTCCATCGACGTCAACTCAATCGGGTCGCATCAATATCTCTGGGCATTTCACTTTAAACCTATTCTATTGTCACTAGGCGCATAGGAAACCCAGTCCATAACTATACCACACGACAATTTATAAGCGTCATATAAATAGAACTAGTACACGTAGAATACGGGGTGTTACAAAAGCCAAAGTTAAAGATCATTCTCCATCAATCTTATGCATTATGGAACAAGATTAATTATTGGTGTGATCATGCATCTCAGAAAATTCGGTAAATTCATTGGAAGATTGATAAAATTTTAGCCTTATCACAAATTATATTAAACTTTCACCCATAGCCACAATTATTTCTCTTTTAATGGTCAGTCATAAGATGATAAATCTCCTTTATTTGAACTTGCATTCATGAAGTAAAAAAAGCAAATTGTTAGATAAAGAGGAAAAACTAAAAGCTTTGATCCATAAAAAATGATGTGTTTCCATCTGTGATCACGCATCTCTGAATATTCATTGAATTAGTGATTAAAAAAATTCATCATAATTTCATATTTCTTTCTAAACAAATTAAGAATTTTTGGGAATATCAATTTTAATAACTTCTTAGTCTAAGGAAATTATTAAAAGTGTTACTACATTTAGATCTATCACAAACTAAATTTATTCCCATCATACCATTAGATAATTCTTTTTTAATTTTTGCGAGACTCAAAGGATTGTGACATTTTCGATTAATTATAATAAAAATTTGTTCATACTACCCTTTGTTGTCTATAAATAAAGGGGTTTCTCACATTTTTCAAATTGAATTTTAAGAACTTCAGACTTCTTCTTCTTCTTGATAAATAAATTCAAGTTTTCTTTATTGTCATTTAGTACTTAGCTGACACCACTTTTTTTAGGTACCGATACATCAATGAGTAAGGCCATTCTATTCGGGGAGAATACCATTAAACTCAGGTACTTGAGGTGAATAATTTTCTTAAGGGGGGGAAAGCTTCAATTCAGCAGATTGAGAGTGCACGTGATCGGGTACGAGGTAGGCTACAATCTACTTTCTTTTGGATTGTATTCCATGAGATTATTCTTAGTATAGATTGTTCCCCATCCATTCAGTTTGCCCTCTCACGACAAGTAGCATTACGTTGGAACCCATTCACTCTATCTCAAGTCATCCACTACCCTCCACGTCTAACTCAACCATTTAGTTGATTCCACCCTCGTATTAGATCATAACCTAACCCCTTCTTTCAAATAGAGATATCCTAAATACTAGCTAGGTCACTACTAACGTTGTTAACTAGACTACTATTGTCCCTCAAACACTCATTCAAACTCCTAGTCCCTACAAAATTTAATCAAACAGATAACATACAATTATAATCACTATCAGAAACATAACCCTAACTCCCACTCCTCACCTGGACTAAACATTCACCATTCACATGATCCAAAACTATACAGCAAGCTATAACGGAATCATCACACCCTTCAAATAACCAGACGTCTAAGGATCCCTCAAACATCACTACAGTATTTAGTATGCACCCTTCTCTATAAAAGAACTGCCCAAGCATTTAAATACAACCAGCCAAGACCTGAAGGACCAACACACGATAAATATAACAAAATAAATAACTCCGGTCCACTCACAAAAAAAGAATTTAATAATCACGTCATTAAGAAGTAATGTTAGTTCTCTCATGGAATCGACACACAAACTATTAGTGCACCTGACGTGGTACCCATGTCAATCGTTCGTACGTATCGGTGTGGTACCCGAGACAATAATTTTGGATATCCCCATACTAGGCATGGTACCGGATCCAACTATTAGTATACACCAAGCATTGTATTTTAGCCAATCATGGGAAATATCTTTTACTAGAAGTGGCAGCCGAGTCAACCATCAATCATTCATCATAATCACAATGAATAAAAATACACTTGTACACTGAAGTAATGATATCATTGCATACTATTGAAAATATTCATCAATCAGATGATGTTCTTTCCTTTTCCAAAATCATACACCATGCATGCAATACTTTCAAAGCTTTTGACAAGCACATATCACATAAACGAAAAAATAAACAATCATCACCTACCCGAAAAAACCATTTCCCAAATTATTCCTCGTTGAAAATCTGATTAACCATAGTCATCTATTATAGGATAACACCCATCATTCATCATAAGATCAACATTAACCAAGTAAATCAATCATTAATTTAAACTACAACTACCCACAAATTCCAACATCTAGACTTTGTGTCTGAAGGCTTATACATACACTAGCCTGACAAACTGCAAGATATTATATTAAAAAAAGATAGGTCTAACTACTCACTTATGATTAAAACCTAGAAAACCTGGACTCCAAGCAACTACTGAAGAAATCTAGATACGAACTTCTAACCTTGATCGACGTAGATCGAGAATTCATGGATTTTACCCTTTTCTATTTTTTCAATGAAAAGTGGAAGGAAAAATAAAATTAATCGTGTTTTCTAGGGTCTGATTTTTCAAACCCAGCTATAGCGGCCATGTAGGCACTACGTGGTGCTGCCATAGTAGGAGACTTTCCATTAGGGTGGGCTGGCGTCAACATGGATCCATTAAAATTCCTGAATTTTCTTTGCATAATCCAATTTTTAAATTTGCACCGTATTTTATGAATTTTTGGGACTCCGCAAAAGGTGTCTTTTGAATAACGATGGATCGGATCGTCACAGTAGAAAAGATTGATAAAAGTCCATACATGAATATAGAATGAACCAAAGAAATGTGATTAAGAGGGGATGTGTTTCTTTCCTTATTTTAGATAAACAAAAATGAGAGAGAATATATAGCACATCAACTTTTTTCTATAAATCTAAATAAGATTTTCCTTTCATATGTAAAGTTAAAAAAATTGTGTATTTATTATCACTTTCATATGGTATGAAAACAATAATCTTCAAAGTTTAAATTGGATAAATATTATGTGAAATTTACGACTTATTAAAATCTTCATGTACCTTCAAATGGAGCAAGGATGATGTGATTATTATTCACCTTGTGTTTGGTATGATTTATTACAAGTTATAAGAATGTCAAAAAAAAAAATCTTCTCAATTTATTTGATGTTGTTTTTTTACACTAATTATATAGACTACATCTTGTAACTCTTAAAAAAAATTATAAAAATAAGGAATAAACAAATTATCTTCTTAACAAAAAATATCCTTTAACATTTTAGAATCAAAATCTATTCAACTGTAAAAAATTATTTGTGTCCTTGTCTATCTATATATGCTCGGCTACCCAGTCCAATAAATAATTTAAGTTAACAAACATGTAGTTTTTATTTTCAAATTATATAAGACAAACAATTGAACTGAAGTTAAATAATCATTATTTGCACAATGATTTTCAACAATGGAAAATCGACATTCTTATATTATTTTCATGAATTTAATTTCTTGGATGACCATCTAATTAGAAAAGAAATTTTATTTGTTTTTGAAGTATTTCAATTGGTAAATATTAGTTTAGGACACTTACAAGATTATTTTCTCTAGAAGTGAATAGGTAACTATCAAAATTTGTGTTGCTGATCGTTGAAAACCCGCACAAATCAGATGAATTTCCTTTATCCAGAGTCCAATGTCCTCAGAAGAAGTAGAACATTTGTTTGTGTTTTAGATAGATAACCCTAGTCGTTTAATGTGGTGGAAAGAAACCCTCTTTTTATACACCTATAATGGTGTA
Source organism: Solanum acaule (assembly GCA_036250505.1). Taxonomy (NCBI): domain Eukaryota; kingdom Viridiplantae; phylum Streptophyta; class Magnoliopsida; order Solanales; family Solanaceae; genus Solanum; species Solanum acaule. The sequence continues at coordinate 4,457 of JAJOOR010047172.1, forward strand.
TTTATACACCTAGGGTTAGGGTTAAAGATCACTAACGGGCTAATGCGCTAATCAAATTATTGGTGGACCTGACCTAATAATTATTGGAATATCAACACAACTAGGAAAACACAAGCCTTATATTTACTCCTTAAAATTCTACATTAACATAATTACCTAACAAAGCTACCATATTACCTGACAAAGCTACAAAATTTAGATGATTATACTCAATTCCCTATTTCACACATAATTAGAAATTGTATTTTGACAAAATAAAATGTGTCGCCTATATTATTGATGTTTCTCTCCCATGACATTACTCTACCAATTTAGCACGATTTAATTTTAATTTCTTCAAGTTTAAATTACAGATTTCCCTAAATTCGCACTTTTTGGGATTATTCATATCAGGTAAATATTATTAATGGTAAGTGTATCAATGTATTTCTTCTTCCAATGACACGATTGTTGTGGAAGGATAATCATCCAAACATAAAGTATCAAAAATGTATGCAATTTCTTTAATGTATCTTCTGTATCATGACATATTTTGTATCAAAAAGGTATCATGATACATCATATATAGGAAAGGTATCATGATATGTCATGTATTGGAAATGTATCATTATGTAATGTATCAAAAAGGTATCGTGATACATCCTGTATTGGAAAGGTATCATTATGCAATATATCATAAAGGCATCATGATACACGATCTATCAGAATTATATTATGATGTAATTTATCTGAAAGGTATCATGGTACATCATATATCATAAAGGTATCACGATACCTCATATATCATAAAGGTATCATGATATCATCAACTATAGAATCTATGTAACTGTTCTCTACATTTTGAATCCTGAAATGTCATATCTCAACTTAAATGGTTCACATAGTTGATGCACCACAATAATCATCTAACTTTTATACACTAATTCACAACCCTCAATTAAAAGAAAAACAAAACTAATCTATGGGATAAATAAAAACCATCTTTTAAAAAAATAATTGAGATAGATTAATACTGGTATATCTATTTCTCATGACCCAATTCCTTGATCATGATGACACCTACTATAACCCTCTAGTAGGTAAGCCAACCCGTAACCCAAAACAACAAGTAACAAATATAAGGGTAGAAACAAATCAGAAGCAGTAATTGAATAATAGAAATGCAATAAAAAACAGAAGCAAACCAAAATGATATCTATACAAAAGATCCCTCCTAGAACCGTGAAGTCACAAGTACAGAGTTGTCTAAACATAAGAGTTTTAAGTCACAAAAATGGACCCAAAATAAAAGCTTGTCTCAAAAAGTGAAAGACTAGCTATCAAACAAAGGTAGAGGTCAATAAGTACAGGACGCCAAGTACTTACCATCACCATAGAACAGAAGCTCCAACGGGCTTAAATGATCAACGTCGGTAGCAGGTATCAGACCTACATCACGGAACATATGTAGAGTGTAGCATTAGTACCAAAACAACATATACTCAGTACGTATCATAGGCCGACTAACTCATAAGGGGAGTGTACCAGAGAAAGAAAGAGTCAAGCTAGCTATTGTGGTTGTGCCATTTGGTGGGCCAAAGTAGTCTACCGACAGTGAAAAGATGATAGTAGACTAGACGGGACCACCACTATAACACCTAAATAAGTATGAAAAATAAAAGCAATATAAAATGATAGAATATAGACATAGAAGAGGTCAAAGTGGAATTTAAAAGAAATGCAAACGAGTGTACTAATAACAGAAAAAGAACTAAGTTCAACTCACTAAACATAACTAACTCCCATAAGCCCAAAAGGTGCACGCATGTGCATGTTTAAGTAAAAACTAGAACAGGCCCCCATAAGTCCGAGAGGTGTACATTATGGCTAAATCTATTAAGACCATGGTGTAGCCCATACCTCAAACTGTAGGTAACCTCCAGGTAACCAATAAGAGCCTCCTAAAGCTAAGGAGTACAAATCCTGAACCTCAAACCGTAGGTGGTCTCTTAAGGGGCAATAGGTTAAAGCTACAATGTATCAAAACCTTAGAGGATAAAGGTCAGCATGACTAGACCTTGAATCATCGATATAATGGATTCCAAAGGACCTCATTTAAGGTCATCATCACAGAACCACCGTGGAATGACGTCTACTGGTAGATAATCAACACAATACTCCAAGTTCAAACCAACTCTAGTGCCCAATGGTCAAGCAAATCCTGAAAACCCAAACGCAATTCACGATAGAAAGAGGGAGAGTGGATAGAAGGCGATTAAAGTTAAGTCCTTGCCTAATCGAAGGCTTATTTCTATCAGACTAAAGTATGATACAGAAGTCTATAGGGAGTTAACCATCTGAAATGATGTCGAAATAGAATGAGGCCAAACAGCTCCAAATATAGCACGACTACGTCTAGCACTAGTCTAAGCCTAGACTAAGATCAAACATGCTCAAACAATCAACAATAACATCAATTGACGCCAACCACAAGGTAATGGTAATCACATACCACAATCAACAAGTTCCTAATCTTGAAAATCCCAAAATACACCTAAAACATATATCTAACAAAATTGCATGATCAACTAGGTTTCCATCCCCAATTAACACAAATAAATATCATTTCAGATATTCAAGCTCAATCTAAGATTAAACATAATTCGAGGTTAACCACAATTCGAAGCACAAAATAGTGAACCTCATCAATGAACTCTTGATGATCTTCCTCAACCTTAGAACAATGAAACTCCGTAGGATTCATTCTAGTAAAGTCCCTCACTCTAGTTTCCGTCGTAACCACATTTGGGTTCAAGGGAGCCACAACCTCCCTATTAGCTTGGGGCATCATGGCTTGAGCCAATACCTGAAAAAGGAGCCCTAAACTCTACATTAGCCACTTGCTCGACCAAAGGGTCAACCAAACTTTGCCATATCCTGTAGAGCATCAGATAGGGATTAGGAAAGAGGCTTTAGAGAGTTAAACTCTATGGCACGACTTTAAAGTAAAGAAGAAGTGGAGTTTCCTAAACATCTTGTAGCCTCTAATTCCTAAATAAGGCGAGGTTCACACTCATGAACAAGACTCTACTCGACGTGGCGTATAATATAACCTAGGACCATTCTAAATCTTGTGCTTTGATTACTAAGTTTGTCACGACCCAAGGGTATACCGTAGATGTAACATGGTGTATAGGACTCCGAGAGGCTCCATACAATCCACTTAGCATTCATAACATAAGAAATAGAACATCAGAGATAAAGAAGTACATTTTAAGTTCTAAACATTTTATAAAAGTAAAACGGAAGACTAAACATTTGTCTCAATATCCTCTCGGTGCTAAGCATAATTCCCACGGAGTAGTCATTTTCTTAACTCGTTCTTATTATCCATGGAAGGGCACGTCAACTTGCCAATCCAAGCTAAGTTTCACTAGGATAGCTCTTAGTTAGGGCCTGTCCCAGCATTTCAAGTTAGTTAGAGGCTATTTTCAGACATAGATAGATTCAACTTAGTATTGAACTAATATCTTCTTTGTATTAAACTCATCAGTTACCATATCTCAGTTATAGTATATGGGTATTCCCCATCTTTTCATTTGTATTTCTGATTAAGCTTCTGCATCAGTTTATTATCTTTAGTATGCTCATGATTATGCCAGCATGGTTAGCTTGGGGTCACTTGTGATCCTAGGTCCCATGTCCGCGTCTCGGGGGTAGCTCGGGGTGTGACATTTTTCATTCTTATAGAGACACGTCTCTACAACACTTATAGTACTAGGAGTAGTGTATATCAGTGATGCCCTAGGCTTCAGAGTTTTTAAATGGTGTTGAGGCTTTTGTATCTCCCGAAACATGAATAGTGGTGGCGGTAGTGGCTGGCGCACTAAATGAGACCTCAAGAATCCCCTCAGAAGCTGGTGGTGTAGTAGTTAGAGTTCGAGACTCCATCACAACATCAACTCCACAAATAAGTCCTACCCCTGCTGGCATTGAACTGGAAAAAGCTTCACTGATACTAGCTCTCAACAAAAGTAACCTCAGCTGCTTATCAACCCCCGACCTCCTCTGAGCTTCCAATATATCTTTGTGCAAACTCAATAAGTTAATAGCCGACTCCTCCCTCTCCAATTGCACAATATCTGGAACTGAAACTTTCTTTGTTGTCCTCTCTTTTATATGTATGAGCTCAAATTCCCAAAGGTAAAAAAAGGATTGTACTGGAGTCCTTAATGCAGAATCTACTGAGTCCATATGTGTTATTTCATTTCTCAGGTTTATTTGTTGAAGTCCATATAAATGTTCGTTTTATCCTTTTCTCTTCTTCTCTACCCATACGATTTTTACAAAATTATAAGAATCAAATAGGGAAAGGACAATGAACTTGAAAACGACAATGATAATACCATTAAATAGAGAAACTATATGTTTCATTGCGACTTCCTTAACTTTTCTTACCAATATTTGAAGGGATGTCACGTTCAGATAAGTAGTGAATGTCTCGCCGATTTTTTATATATACCCCCTTGAAAGATCCAGTACATGTTCCAACTACATAATGTTTGATCAACTTGTTAACTCGAATATGTGGTTTACGTCTCGGTGTCACCTGCAAATTAAACTCGTTTAACGAACATGCATACATAGAGTCAATCTCATTAATTATTCTAATATAATTTTCTTGAGCTAACCTGCAATGTTTCTTTACTTTGGCTTAATTTCCTCTTTGTTTCACGAACTTCCCCATATACAAGAAAATTATAAACCTCTATCAAAGATCGAAACTTTTTATTTGTCTCGAGATGATGGTAGACCTGTTTGCCAACAATTATTAAATATTTATTTTGTCACAATCTCATAGAAGGAAACTTATGTAATAATTTTTTTTGGCAGGAAAACATGTATATTATTCAAAGGGGAACTTACATAATCGATAATTGAACCACATGGACGAGAAGTATTCTTGATGATCCAGTTTTGTCTTCTCTGTTCAAATATATAAGTATGCATGTAATGCATATTTTTGGGTATCATCTCATTCTGCAACCAAAACAAGTTGTATTTATGTAATAAAAAATTATCCAAAATCTATTCTCAAAAGGTAATTATTTGAAATAAGTGGGGGAATCAATATTTTGTACAACAAGTGGTACACAAATGATATTGGTTTATCAATATTTTATATTCTAAAGGATCATGGTTTGGCCATCACATTACGATGGAATCTATTTCATCTCAATATGTGTAACTGTTTGTGTGATTTATTTTGTTTTTGTTTCTCCCATTTGAACTTTTTTATTTATGGATAAAATGACTAACTTCTACTTCTACCTATATTGCTAGGCCAGACCTTATGTATAAATGTTAATCAAACTTGGTAGCAAGATCAATGATGGTTGTGGTTATGTATCTTTAAAGATTCACTAAATAATTGGATGTGAGATGAAAACCTACATCCTAAATAAGAATTTCATTTCTAAAAAAATATTTTTTTTGGGAAAATGAATTTTGAAAGCTTCTCTTTCAAAGGAAATTGTTTAAAGTAATCGCAACCTCTAGATTTATCACAAATTAAATTTATTTCCACCATAATAATGTTATTTCTCTTTCCATTTGGTCAAACCTAAGATGATTGACTTCCGCCAGGAAAAAATCGTGAAAAACTTAGATCCATATAACTAGTACTTGTAATTAATTTCCAAACTAGAAAACTTCTATGTTCTTCATTACACTGGTACATGAAATGACTCTATACAAATATTATTAACTTAATTATCAATTTTAGTCAAAAAAAAATTATATCCATCTTTTAGAGGGATTAAATAAGAGAAGATCACTTGACATAGTTTGGTCATATCATATGTTGTTTTATATATTGATGAGTCAATCCATTAGTTTTTGAAACTATGGTAAGGGGAGGTGATAAATCTCATACGGAACAAAGTTTTCTCAAAAGATGTATCATTACTTAGCATGAATTTCACAAATTTCATACATTCACCGATATCGCCTTACTCCATCTATTACCATTATCATTGCCCACCATTATAAAACACCACCATAAACAACTCACAACTACTCTCCTCAACCATCAGCACTATCAATCACTACAATCAATCAACACTAACAGTATCTACTACCTACAATTATTATTGACATCAATCAGAAAATCATAGAACTATCAACCACCACTGAACTACTTTCATTAACTTTTAATACAACCATTACAAATATGTCTACTATCAACATACCATTATTAGTCAACATACAATCCTCAATTGGCATTCATAGCCACCACCAATATCCATCACACACCATATTATTTTTTTGAAATATAATATTGATGTAGTATGTTTTCTTTAATTTTTAGGGAAAATGGCATAAATGACACCTATATTATGATTAGTTTTGTTGTAACACACTAATACTGTACGGAAGGTCCTATGACTCGCCTGGATATTTTTGTTAAAATATTGTATGACATTTATCGGGTGAGCTAAACAGAAAAATCAAAGTTTTTTTATTTTGTTTGTACAAACACACTGATCAATAAGAAAAACAAAGGTTTTCGATTGTTATCATTATCATTCACACTTGTTTTTTCCTAGAAAAAATAAATTGAATCTTTTGAAATTTATTATATGAACCATATATTCTTCCATAGTCGAGTTTTGGCTAATAAAAGTTTAAAAAAATGTTCTTTTAACCATTTTTTCTAAGTCTTAGATTTATTACTTTATTTAATAGAGATTTTCTTATAATCAGATGTACAATAATAAGCAATCTTATTATTTAATATTTACATCTTAATATATCATCTTAATATTGAAAAGTATATTTAAAGATTCATGTACATGTAATTATTCAAATATGCATTCAAATTTTGACCTAGAAAACTTCTCTTTATTTCATAACACAATTACAATTTAAAAAATGTTGAAGAACCCATCAAAATATTTTTTTACATCACTTAAGAGAAAATAAATTAAACAAATTGTAAGTGGAGAAACTTCTCAAAATCTTACCTCCAAAACATCGGCTTTTACTTCATCAAGTGCGGTAAGAGATATTGGAACTTCCATTAATATTGCATCCTCATCATCGTCAATTTTGTGTTGCTTCTAGTAGAAAATATGAAAATAAATTGTAAGATCTTATGTAAAATGAAAATTAATGTGCTAGAATACCACCAAAAAAAAAGATGAGTGTCCATCAATCATATGTATTCTTTTACAATATTAATGATTGTTGTGGTCAACGTATCATGTAAGTTTCACTAAATTTATTTTAGAGGATGTACACAACCTCTAGGTCTATCACAAATTAAATTAAGTTCCACCATACCAATAATAGTTTTTATTTTGGTCAAACCTAAGATGATCAATCTCCTCTTTTCTTACCTAGATTTACCAGAACTTGCATTCCGAAATAGAAAAATTAATCTTATTCATTGCATTGGTATGTGAAATGGTGCTATCTGGTTATTATTACTAAAAATGTCCTCCTTAGCCAAATATATTTATATATATTTTTTAAAGAACGATAAAATAATAGAAGATTGTTTGAGATAGATTGTCTATGTCGTAGGTTGTTTTATAGATGTATCGGTCCATTCATTCAAAATTATGATAGGTGAAGGTGTTAAGTAGTACCTTTTTTCTAAGAACATGGTCAACCGGTTTTCCATTCTCATATGAGGCAGAAAAATGGATTGGGAGCAGGTTGGCGCGAAGTGATTCATCATGCTCAAACATTAGTCGATGCTCGTTAGGGATGTTTTATAGATAAATAGATTTCCACAAATGGAATGAAAACTGGCTCCATGTTAATATGGAAGAAAGATGTTTCAAAGAACTTACAAAATTATTCACACATGAACAATGAAGTACATTAACGAATCTATTCAAAGGTTTCTTAAAATATAATAGTTCACCAATTCCATTTATTAACCTCTATCTCCACGGATGCTGAATTCATGACATATTTGATAGTGTGGTAGGTGGTAGTGTGGTAGGTGAGGAATTTATCTTAAAGATTTTATTATAATATCCTTTTTTCAAGGGTGTTAATCTTGATATCTCTTTAATATTATTTATGATATATTCTAGATATAACATATCTTGGGTTCTTAGGTACATATATAAATTTTCTTCCATTAATTGTTCTTATAGTTTTATATCTTTCATAGCTTCTGTCCAATATTGTAAAATGGTATCAGAGCTATGGATAAAAAGAAATATAAGAAGAAACATACTAGTAGAAAATTAAGAAAAATAAGAAGAAAATTAAACAAATTATATCCAGAATATAAACAACTCAATATCACAAAAACTGATAACGACAAATTAGATCAATTAATAGATAATATATCTAAAATAG
>JAJOOR010047173.1:0-13703 GCA_036250505.1 Solanum acaule
CCAAAGTGTCAAATATCAAAGGGGGTTTTGTAACTAGTACTAAAACAACAATATAAACAAGAAAATCAAGTATGGGGAAAGGTTCTTGGGATGTGACCACAATACAAGTTGAGATAAATTGTTGGGTACATGCTTTCGATTGGAGATTTGCAAAATAATAGTGATTAGGCTAAGCTTTAAATGGAAATAAGTCCCTCTCAGGCAACTTACCCCGTTTCAAATGCGTTCCTCTCGAACACCCATTTGCCGCATGAAGACCAGCCTACGCCTTACCCCACTCACTCTCTCGAGCTGAGTGTTAGGATATGGGACTAGGGCTCACCCTCTCAGGCGGAACATCATGTCGACCCACTTCTTAGGCCATCAATCTAGTGGTTTTGGTTTCGTGACCTCCTTTTCGGGCAAGCTGAAAACACATGGGTGGCTTTGTATTTGTAACTACAAACCCTTTAGATTAAACCACAAGCACTAGGTGAAATCACCATTACAATACATCTAACCTATCAACAAGCAAGACCCAACAAGAATATCAACCCATATTTGCTAAATCACACCCCATGAATGGGGGGTTTTAGCCACACATCAAGAAATAAGAAATTATACCTAACATGCTAATGAAATCAACTGGGTATAATAAATTAAACCTTGAATTAAACAAAGGAAATTGAATAGAGAAGACTCACTTCCAACTTGGGGAAGAAGAACTCCTTTATTCAAGTCTCCACAACCCTCTCCAAACATGAGAGAAAATTATCAGTTAGAATATGTTCTCAAGTGAAAAATTACTATATTAAAAATAAATCTCCTCTCTTTACAATTCTACATAGTATTTATAGTTTTCACAGATTGTGCGGCGAAGGATTGTTCGGCGACATTAGTCGAGATCGCCGATGAACTCGGCGATCCGCCTTTTGGTCAGCTCATCGCCATCAGTGTCTTGCCTTTTGCATCCTCGCATTCTGGATCATTGGGCGGCATAGTACTGCTTCGCAAAATTAATCGGCAACTCGTCTATTGCTCCTTTCCTCGCCTTTTGATCCACTTCTTTCAAGGCTTCGTGTACTGGAACGAAGGGCGGTTCATGTCATTTCGGCGACTCGCCAAGTTAAACTCGGAGATTCGCAAGATTCCATTTCTTGTTCTTTTCAGCCCTATTTGCTCCGTTTTGCGCCTAAATGTCCATGCTTCCACTAAAACTTTAAATACCTGAAACTTCAGCATTTTAATCAGGTATTGAGATAAAACAAGCATTCAAGGACACTATTTCCATTAAATTAAAGCCCTAAATGAGTCCAATATATGGACTCATCAATGCAAGCTTAACATATTAAAACACTTTGTGAGATACTCGGAAGTAACCTTGTTCATTATTGTGGGATGTTTACCATTAACCAATATATACCATACGAGATAAAACATGGAATCTGGTGGCTATCCCACATCGAAAAGACATGTCCTACTTGCCACGGTAAGGACCATAAACTTCTAGCATATGTGATCCGCTAGCTAAGACATCCTATAGGGGGCACGTAGTTAGGGATAAATATATTTCTACTAGAGACACGACCTCTACTAATGGGAGATCCTCCATCTCAATATCCTCTCGGTGCTAAGTAAAATCCCATAGAATAGTCATTAATCATATTCATTTCATCATCCATGGAAAGGCACAATTAAGCTACCAATCCAAACTAAAGTCATTTAGAATAGCTTCTTAAATCTTGATTCAATTTAGGTGACAAAATCTTTCAACTTTATGAATCCTTATGTAAGGAAAAACTTTAACCAATTCATTGATACTTTCATCTAAACGCATCCTCAAGTCATATACATCAATTTCATAAAAGCATGCATATCTTCGTATATCCATATTTCCTATTTCATAAGTTTCATCATGTATTCATAGTCAAAAGTCATGTATTGTAACACTCTGTATCCGAAACAAACCAAAATTGTAGAATTTCAAAAGCTACAGGTGCCACCTACGGGCACCACCTACGGACCGTAGGGTGACTCACGATCCGTGCTGGTGGTCCATGTATGGTCACTGAAACCCTCCTCCCAGAAGCATTAGAAATTTCAACTAAGGGATGACCCACGACCAGGACCGTAGGTGGGACCACGGTCCATGGATCAAAGTCCCCAGAAAACCCAAAAATCCTGACCCACGGCCAGGACCTACGGACCGTAGGTTGGACCACAGTCTGTGGACCTGGTTCGTGGATCTTGGTTCACAAATCCCAGTCTCTGAGCCAAACGATGAAGGACCAGGACAGACCGTAGATGGGACCACGGTCCGTGGACCAGGTTCGTCGGTCACTCCGACAACAGTTAAGTCGGGGGTCTTTTGATCTTTTCCTATTTCGTTTAACCCCTAAACTATGTTGTTTAGACCCTAAATTGTGAGGTTTTAGTCAGTTTAATCCTAGAAACATAACTAGAACCTACTTAAGTCAAATCATTAATCAAAACTTAGAAAATTAGAAGTAAGAGAGGAGAAAATGGTCGACCAACCCTAGTTCAAGAACGCAGCAAGTTTCCATCAGTTCAGCCCCAAAATTGAAAGATTTCTCCGTGAAATTCGTCACCAGGTATGTGGGATCTCACTAGTGGGTTCCTTTCACCCATTGGGTCCCTAGATTTCAGTCAAATTCTTGATTCCCTTATCATGATCAAACTTAGGGTTTCTAGAACTTTAGTGGATTATTATGAATTAGTTAATTACATGTTCCAAATCAGTTTATCATGGCTTTTAGCATGTTTTAGAATAGTTTCCTTCATAAATTCAGAACCCTGGCTATGTAGTTCGTTAGTTCATGAATTACACATGCTAGGTCAGATATTTCAGATATACATGCCTCAGCTTTTTTGAATGAGTCATTATCAGTATATTATTACACATTCTCAGTTTGCATGTTAGTTTGAGCTATCCAGAATATTACAGAACTTTAGTCATAATATGTTAATCACTTAATTTATTGGGAGTAGCGTAATACCGAGTTGGACTAGGGTTCAACGTACCCAAATAGTCCCAGAATTACTAGCCACATAGGTTGTAAGTCCCCTTTGTGGGCATTATTTTAGTGATCACATCAATATGGCTCTATACCTTTGGCCAGGTATATTGGGTTCTCTCGATGGGGCGTATAAATCAGACTCCACATTTAGCTTATGTGGTTTTATTATCGGTTATTAATAGCTCCCACAGTTTAGTTAGATTCCATTCCATTGACCACATTTCAGTACAATTAGTATTCAGTCTTAGTGTGTTATAAATTGGTCTTTGCATTCAGTTAGCTCAGTATTTAGTATCTATATCATGTTCAGATTATGCTCTTTCTTTATTGCTTGTTCAGTTATATGTTTATTTCAGCTTTACTCTATCTTGCATGCTCAGTACCTTTCAAGTACTGATGCATAATCTGCGCTACATCTTCTTGTGATGTAGGTTCAGGTTTTCAGCATCCTAATCACGCTTAGATCGGTTCCCGATCTTCAGTTCAGTAACATCAGTGGTGAGTCATCATTCTTCGAGGACTAGTGACATGTTTATCTTTATCGCTTTTAGTCTTTAGTTTCAGTTTTGCTAGATCTAGTTGGTGAATGTCCCAACATTTCTAGTCAGTTTAGAGGCTTATTTCAGACATAGTTAGATTCAGCTTAGTCTTTCGAGTTTGATATTTCTTTGTATTGAAACTCTCATATTTTATATATGCAGTTAGTATATGGGTATTCCTTATCATTTCAGATTTACTTATGATTAGCTTCCACATCAGCTTTATTTCTCAGTTTATCTTTAGTATGCTCATGAGTATGCCAGCAGGGTTAGCTTGGGGTCACTTGTGATCCTAGGTATAGTGTCCGTGTCAAGGGGTAGCTCGGGGCGTGACAAACTTGGTATCAGAGCACTAGGTTTAATTTTCCTAGGATGTCTAAAAAGCCGCACTAGGTAGAGTCATTTTCATCGGTGTGTAGTGCGTACCACATCTAATGAGAGGGAGGCTACAAAGTGTTTTAGGAAAAATCTTCATTTTCTGGTTACTCTTATCGTGCGTAAGGTATGATCAAATTCTATTCTAACTCGACATTCTACGTTTCAGTGATCATGCCTCTTCGTAGAGCTAACACCAGGAACGCGAATGCCAGGAACGCAAACGCGGCTACTCCAGTCCCAAACCAAGAAGTCTTGAATGTAGAGTTCAGGAACGCCATTCAGATATTGGCTCAGAGTGTGGCCAACCAAAATAACCAGTGGGCTCCAATTTCGGTAAATGCTAATGTTGGGTCAGCTGTAGCCAGAGTGCGAGACTTTATTAGGATGAATCCGCCAGAGTTCTTAGGATCGCAAGTTGGAGAAAATCCCCAAAACTTCATTGATGAGGTCAAGAAGATCTTTGAAGTGATGCAGGTCATTGGGAATGATCGGGTTGAGTTGACATCTTACCAACTTAAGGATGTAGCTCATATTCGGTATACTCAATGGAAGGAAAACAGGGGTACAAATGCTGCTCCTATTACTTGGGATTGCTTTCGTAAGACCTTTTTGGACAGGTTTTTCCCAAGGAAGCTAAGAGAGGCGAAAGCCCAAGAATTTATGAACTTGAGACAAGGCAACATGACGGTCCAAGAGTATGGGCTCAAGTTTACCCAACTCTCCAGGTATGCTTCTCACATGGTTGCTGATTCCAGGGCTCAGATAACAACATAGAGAAAGGTATACGTTAGTACTGGAATGTATTGAGTTTGTAGTGGCACTAACATACTCATAAAAAGTAACATATGGAGGAAACAATGGAATGAGATTTCTAAAAAGTAGAGTCATAATCATAATAAAGGGACCGAAGAAACAACAATTGAAATCCATGCATAAATATCAGTTTTAAGACCTTCTTTCTAAAGCATATAAATAAAGATGAGTCTTAATTAGTGGTCTTGAATAATCATAATGTAAAATATCATACTTAATGTACCTCAAATGAAGTTAAGGACATATAATAAAAGATGCATAAACTAGGAAATTTCTTATAACCGGCATACGTCATGTGAGCTCATGACGCCCAACTTATAATCCCAGTTGGATGGGCTGCCCTATACCTTCCGGGGTATAGAACCTTATCATATCTTAAGTGGATCCACTAACATGGGCCACAAAGGGATAAAGGTCAACCGTCAAAGCGGTGAAATATAAGCCTATGTTGGCGCATAGTTATAGGACTAGGATTTTCTAAACGCGTGTCCTATCGATATTAAATAATCCTCCCAAAACAACATGTATTCATATAATGTTCGTAGGTATGTAAACCTCTTATAATTCATATGATATGTGAGGCTAAGATTAAAACAAATTCATGTCTTAAAAATAACATGTATTTAGATTGTAAATCATATCATGCTTGTTTCCATGTTTAAAAGTCATAAATGCATAAGAAACCATAATTCATGCTAAATCAATGTAATAGGGTTTTAAATCCAAAGTAAAATAATGAAAACATGAATTAATGAAGAAAGATCATACGTTAATAAAAAGCCCTAGCTTTGCTTCCAAAAATCTTGAAGAATTCTTGAGAATCAAAATATTTTAGGCATGAGAGTGAAGAGATACCCTCATTGAAGTCTTACATACCTGAGGAGACAAGACTTTGAAAGAAGAACTCACTTTGGTGCATTAGAATTTATAGCTTGAACTTGAGAGATTCTTCTATATATGGTTTTGTTGAATATGAAGAGTGAGAAAGAATCTTGGATTGAAAACCTTAGGATTCCTTAAGAGAATCTTGAAGTTCGAGCCTTTAGATCTTGTGAAATTGAAGAAATCCCTTTCTAAAGTTATTGATCTTTAGAAAAAGGAGAATTGGGGATTTTGAGAGTTGTTTTATGTATAATAGGTTGTAAGATAAACTTAGGGAAGTTCATTGAGGGTAAGAGGTCAAGAATACCCTTCTAGGAATGCGAGAAGACCATAAAAATCAAAGAAAATGACTTTTTAATGAATTTTGATGGCCAAATCAGCTATATGAAGGTCCCATCGCCAAATTACTTGGCGGATCACCAAATGGCCGGGTCTTTAGATCGCTAAGACTTTCAGAGCTTTGAGGTTTTTGGGACATTTCAGCGAGGTAATTCGGCGATTCGCCAAACCATTCGGTGAGTCGCTAAATAGACAGGTGTCCTTGCTCAATTTCTCAATATGTCCATGTTCCTGTAAAATGACCATAATTTTCTACTCCAAACTCAGATTGATGCAAACTCAGTGGCATGTGAAAGAAGACTCATAGACCTTTAATTTGATAGGTAATTAGCCACATAAATAGTTACATTCTTAGAGATATGACCATTTGAAGTTCACCCTTGCATGAACTAATGCGAACAATCACTTCTGATACTCTTGCTACACTTCGTACATTAAACACATAAGCAAGTAGGACATCACCATGTTAAAGCTCATATACTTAAGATGAACGATTCAGATTCTAAGAGTAGAGTTGCGTGGTGTTCCATTGTTTTAAAAGGTAGGGGCATGAGACAAACTGTTTCACATAGCACGGGCCAAGGCGTAAGCCCCGAAGAATGAGACGTTAGTCCAACAAATCTATAAAATTTGAATTTATAATATAGTAAAAAATGATATAATAACACAAGTTTATAAATATATATCAATAATTTAAAAGATGATTAAGGATACTCTTATAAAATAAAGCTTCTAACATGATTTTAAAAGTTTAAATAATGTAATGATATAAAAATTATTATGAGATGCAAATCAACTTTAATATCTTAACTTTCAAATAATAAAATAATTGTTATTTCTTAAAATATATCAATATCATACTATGAAATTTTTCTCTCTAAAAGAAAATAATCAATAAAATTTATTAGTATTATATTAAAAACATCATTCCATCATGAGTAAAAATAAAATTACTATCATATAGAGAAATATATAATAACTATGATAATTTTGAGACATTTCTCAAAACATGAGACCAATGCTAAGAAAAGGTTTAAATGTTGGCTGTATATTTTAAAAAAAGAAATCTATATAGGTACAAATGGAGAGACCAAAGTATCATGTGTCAGCAGCACAATCAAACTTGAAATTTTAGTTTTTAAAATAATCATTAAACAATTTTCTTTTAAAATAAAATATTACTTATTAAAAATCACATTGTAAATATAATACAATTGTTTAATTTTTTATTTTACAATTTTAATATCCAACTAAATAATTCTTATTAATTCTAAGCACTTAAATTGAATATTTTTTATTACAATTTAAATTTAAATAGAAATTATCTCAAAAAAACTTAAAAGTCACAATTCTACAAAAATTGTATTAATTTCAATCTATCAATTTTCAATATTTTAAAAAATTAAATAAAACCACAATATAAATAATATGTTTTTATAGTACCTTTATACATTTAAAATTATTTTATGCGATAAAAAACAGTTTCATAAATGCGTATGAACGTCCACTTTAACACAATCTTATAATCACTTAAATATTATTTCTCACTACACGTAGGGTTTATATATATTGTTTATCACGTCAAAACTTGACATTATTCTGCATAACACCAAAAACTAACATGATTTTATAGTTCAATACGATTTCAGAAATTTCTAGCAAATCGATGCAATGGATTTTGAAAGTTTGTGTTATTCGAATGTGGATAGTCCCAGATAATTACAAGCTAGAATTACCTCTTTCTTTAGAGTTGATTTTGCAAGATGACAAGGTTCCTTTTATAAATTTAACACTATTCAATTTCTCGGTATGTTATTATCACTTTCATGTTATGAATATTGTATATTAACATAAGTAATTTTTTTGTTCAATTTAGGGTGATCGCATACCTGCATCAATTGGAAAATTTATAATTAAGTATTTGAAGGACAAGATTCAGGAACTTGGTTTATATCGAATGGAATACGTTGTTGTACCTGCAAACTGCATGAAATTTAAGACTTCAACACACAAGCACAAACTGATATTTACAGAGAACACAATAGTGACGGAATTACATGATTCATTGTTTCATATGGATATTTTTAGTTTAGTTTGCGCTCTTTTGATCAATTGACATATCAAGAAAACATGGATGAGACTGAACTATTCGGTACGTAATTACTCACTATTACTCAATTCATATATAATTATACTAATCTATATTATTATTATTTATAGATGTAGTTGGACAGGTTGTTGCTTATGAGCCATTTAAAAATAAGCAGCAAGGAGATAATAACGATTATTATATTAAAGTTGTACTAGAAGATGATAAGTAAGCCTTATCATTAATTTTTATCAATACTTGCACCACTTCTCTCTTAAATTTATCATGATTTAATAGAAGTTACTAACAATCTACTAATACAGGAAAAATAGGCTTTCAACAACTTTAGGGGGTGAACATGCATATCAAATTCAACCTCATTTGTGTGAATCTACAAATGAACCATTGATTATTATTTTGCAATTAATGAAGGCTCAGAAATCCAAAGGTATGATATCACTGTAACATAAGTAAAGTTGATAATTCAGATTATCATTGTTGAGTATAAAAATTGACTAACATTGTGTACCAAAAAAATCAACAGAAAACTACTTTGTTCATAGTTGTTGGTATCCAACCAAACTTTGGATAAATTCTAGTCTGCCTCAGCCTACTGATTTTAAAAACAGGTTTGATAACATTATCAAATTATCTATTATAAGATATTTATTTATTTATTACAAATTTATACAACTTATATGTTTTGAATAATTTTGCAGACTAGTTGCATCAAGTGGTTCGAAATTTGAGAGGATTTTGCAGACAAATTCAGAATAATATATTTCGGATGAGTTGTCTAAAAGAATTGTGCCTTTTAATTTTTTTAGTGACTTAATTCAATGCAATAAAGTGAGTTTATTATATTACTGATGAATTACTTTATTTACTATTTTTAATTAATATGTTGAACTACATTATTATGCGTGCAAAGGAATATAATCTACCTATTGAATTGATGTAGAAGATATTGTTTGTTTAAAATTTAATCATGGATGGTTATACATGGCTTTCAACAAATATATTACAAAGGTTGATCAAGAGGGAAACAAATATCATTGTTCAAAATGCAATGAAGAAGTGAAATATGATATTCCTCCTTTGATTATGGACAAAGATGTAGTGAAGATACATATTTAAAGTCAAGCAATATTTAGTTTATTAATTCTTAACAGTTTCTGCAGTCACATTAAGTTATGTTATTCTATGTGGTTAATTTAGTTTCAAACTTCCATAAAAAAATAACATTGCATAGTGTGGTAAGTCATTAATAGAAGATTTAGTGATTTACTTAGAAACTATCAAAACCCCATTATTGATCCTAAAAAAGTGTTGAAGAAAATAAAGTGAGTCTTTTTTATATTACTAAATTTGTTAGTCGAGATCACTTGTATTGATATTTGACGACTTTTGTATAAAATTTGAAATCATTTGGAGTAAATATAGAGGAGAGCTCTAATCAAAATTATAAATCTAAAAAGAACTTTGTCAAACAACACATGTAAATAATGTTAACCCCATAGAGTTTATCAATAATCTAATACGATAGGCCTATTACAATAGGCTGACAAAATTTGTTAAATATATTCAAACTAGAACATACCCGTGAGCACGGACTTAACATCTTATACTTTTAAGTGATAGATGAATGAGGATACAGAATTATAAACATTATCAATATATTGCAACTATATATAGATATAGAATAATGCAAAAGTAGGCTGATCAAATACTTAACCTTTCATATGAAAAATATGAGATTTCTTTTACATCAACAAAGATGTATAGGAGTAGGAATTATTCATTGTCATGGCTACTATAAATTTCGAAATCAAAGAATTGTACAAGGTGCAAAGTTAGTTCTACCCACCGCAAAAGAACAAAATTTAGTACATAAATTATCCAGGGAATATTCATAATTAAGGACCACCAAACTATACCACAAAATTTCAAGTTAATTCATAGTGTTATCTGCTGCCTCTGAGTACCAAACTTAACAAACACCTTTGTTGTATTTGAAGAAGTTTTTCTATACAGTCTCCAAATTCTGTCTGGCAATGAAAAAGTTAAGCATCTAAGTTAATTGAACTCAAGAATATGACAATATAAGTTTTACAAAATACTAGTACAAAAGGCGTATGTTGTCGAGTTAAACCATATGCAAGCATAGTTTTAATAGATATTATACACCCAAAAAAAAATAACAACTGTTCATATCTTCAAATACATCATGAGCATATCCTAATTCAACAGTTACAGTTAAGGAGTGCTGGAGGTGAAGCCTCACGCTTAGTAGTCATTCTTCCACATTCTAAAAAGGCAAAAGCTATATCATATGGAGGCGTGGAGATACTTTGAAAAAAGCATGCATCAATCCACTAAGTAACGTCAAATTAAGAGAAGTGTATACATTTTATAAGAAGATAGCAAAATCTTATGAAATAATAGAATAACGTAGAATTGATGGAAAAAAACATAGAAGAGATGACCTCATTTAACAAGAAAATTTTGTACTTTTTCTAGATTTGATTTTTGCATTAAATAGTCGCTAAAGAAATCAATATGTAAGTGTCGATTATGTGCCCTGCGACACATATATTTGGAAGTTCAAAATTATGTAAAATCAAAGAATTTAAACAGAGCAAAGTCAAACAAAAACTATGATATTAATAGAAACAAGATAAAAAGAAATAGCTGAATAAATTAATGATATAATTATGTCGACACATGATATTCTAACAATATAATATCAATTCTACAAGTAGAGAGCTTTAGTAATCTGCTACAAAACTTTTCATGACTCATGCAATACAAATTATAATGTTATTAGTTAATTTTAAAAAAAAAAAAGGAGTATATCAAATCTATTTACTTGATGATATATAGACCGTAGTTTTAATAGAAAGATGGGGTGGATTACTCGAGCATCTCATAAGACTCCTAGTATCTCTCTAAGTAAGAAATAAGATAATATAATTAATGAGCATGTATATGTATTCCAGGATATATATTTGAACATACTAATAGTTATTAGGAGTGATATACCAAATTTTGTAGTAGGAGCATGATTCAAATGAGTTATGTCGTCTAATATCATTACCATATACAACTCCTCTAATAAGTTTCTCTTGTCAAGTTCTGTAAAGAAACTACAGAAAAGAAATTTGGACCTTACATGTCCAATTTGTCATGTCATTGTTCACACTTTTTCTTGTCATAATGTTTTTCATCCTTTAGTCAATCACATATAAGTTAAAAATAAAAAATAATGATTCAACTCAATTAAATATATAAACCATCCATATTCATATTGTTTTTACATTAAGATATGATTGTACTCCAAGTATATAACTAAGCAGAAGTTGCTATATTCTTATAGGAAGAAAATATAAGTTTCAAAACACAGTAAAGTTTTTCTTATGACAAAGAAATATGTCCACATCAAACTCTTAGGACTTAAAATTGCATCATTCGTAACTCAAGGATAATGGACCTGCCTCTCTATCCTTCTCTACTTAAATAATAAGTTTAATTCACTTGTTAGAGGGCTTAAATCGATGGCCTAATAAGTCACAAGTCTCTTAACCTTCGCCGACAGAGTTAATTATCCCTGTGGAGCAAATCATAACAAAGGTTTATTAGCCTTACAACTCCTCCCTTTCCAATCCCTTCATGTTTTATTATTAGAACTAACTAGGCATGAGCACTTGAAATCTACCAATCACCCACATTTCTTCTAGACATATTTAGTAAGCTCATACTGTTATTTATAAAGATAACTACAATATCCTTTCAGAAAGGGAAAAAAGATCAACTAATCTGGTTAACTTCAGTTAAATCAGATAGTCTGCCAAGCCATTTAGATGTCCACCATGAAATTACAGAAATGCATCTTGTTAGTGAAAAATTACAATATAACAGAATTACAAGATTACAACAGAAAATGAAATGAAGAAATAAAAATCTCTTTAGGCTGAGGCGCGAATATCTCGTTCTCTTTAAGGAGATTCAAGCCCACTGCAGCAAATGTTTTTTCACCGGTCCAGCAGTAGTCCTCTTGACTTGTCCCCTCCAAGAACTCTGGACAAGAGTTGAGTCCAAAGCTCCACAAAAGAACACCTCCCTTCAACTAATAAGAACTTTCTTTTTGACTAACTTTTTCCTCTCTATATTTTTCTTGTGTGTTGTGTGTTCCAAACCAAATGAAAACCACCACTATTTATACTAGAAGAAGTGTTCCTAGCAATGAATAGGAAGATAATGGTGTAGTAAATAGTGAAGATAATGTTCTTAGGAGTTATATATGTTACAAAAATAATGGAGGAGTAAAGAAAAAGATAATGGAGAAATAATAATGGTCAAATGCACCAACGGCTAAGACTGTTGCAAGAAAGGAATTGAATATAACACTAACTCCAACAAATGGAGTAATGCGGCAGTTAACTCCAAAATGGAGTAACTCACCAATTAAAAGACCACTAACGGGCAGTCCCTATTCCTTTCTGCAACATATTCACAAAGTCATAATAAGCCTAGGACATTATGTAACAATTTAATTAATATTAAAATGTTCAAAAGAACAACACATCTAAATAATCGAACAAAAATTGTCAAACTTAACAAAATCTTAATTCTACTCTGGCTAAGCGAGCTGACCAAAGCATAGCCAGTTCTGAAGCCCACTATAAAAGGTGTGTGTTGGAGTAGGTAGACAGCCAACATTAAATCATCTGAACTTTAGTTAAACTCCTAATATCGAATCCTGAATAAACTTGATGGAAATATAATTATACACGACTCAAACTAATTTATATTGCAACTTCACATAACGCAGAGGAATTCGATTATTTTAGTACAATGACAGAGAAATAGAGGCATACTTGATTTACAACAACATACCAGGTGCAACCCCACAATTGGGGTCTAAATAACATACTTGATTTGCTTGAACAAAATTCTAATCAACACAATTGGAACTAATACATTCCAAAATGCGTATAAATAAATAGCAGCAGCAACATCACCTATTTCGCATAAAACCAATAGAATAAAACAACTAAATTCAACAATAAAACATAAAATTCATTGTAAATTAAAGCAAACAAAATTGTTACTTTATCATTGCCCCAAGGCTCGCCATAAATCAAAGAGAAAATGGTCTGAAACCCCTCCAACCTATACCCGAAATCTTAACTACACACTCTAACTTTATGGGTGTCCTATCACCCCCCTAGACTATTTAAAAATAAAATAAAAAACCCCTTAAATGTTGAGTTGGCACAGAGAGTGTATTCACTCTCTTTGAGAGAGTGAGCTGACTATTTTTCTTTTTTATTTTCTTTTTCATTGGCTTTTTCTCTTTATTTTTTTCATTATTTTCTTTCTCTTTCTTATTATCTAACTATTTTTTTGGATCTAAATTTTGCCATAGTTGGAGTTTGAAGATTTTCCGGAATTCAGCTCCTAACTAATTCTTAATCTTTGTAAATAATTAATTTGTAATCTAAATCAATCCATCAAACTTTTTCTTCTCTTGATAAGATTTTGTGTTTTTACATAACAAAGTTCTTTAACTTTTTGAAGAAAAATACTTCTTTTTTACTGTTTAATATAAATTCAATTACTTTATATATTAAAGAGGGTTTAGAT